>OZ020189.1:79485017-79678069 GCA_963971165.1 Philopedon plagiatum | reverse complement strand
CATCATCAGAAAGTTAACTACAAATTTTTAAAAAGAACTTATTTTATCAGGTTTACTAATAATAACACAAATAGACATACCTTTTAACTATGATGAACAATCTTAGCACTAATACTACTACATTTTAACAACCATGTACTCTCTACGAGACACAGAGTTAAACTATTATTTACTAACTTGCCTTAACAACCAAATTTGCACCGTACCTTTTAGAAGGTATAATGGATGGAAAATCCACTATAGGTACAAAATGTTTTGTGAATAATGCAAAAATTTTATTTTTATGACATAATTAGGCCTCCATAAACTGAACTTAAATTTTCGGTATCTGACCTGAAATTGATGGTGTTATTGGTTTTTTTAATATGAATCATTTCTTTAATATTCCTTTTTTTGTTATTCGTTTCAAACTCTAAAATTTGAACATTATTGAAATTGAAATTATGTAGTTCGTCAAGAGCATGTTTGGATAGGGCTGTGGGGTTATGGTTGGTATTACGCAGGCTATTCTTATGTTCTTTTATTCGGTTTTTTAAATGTTGTTTTGTTTGTCCTATATATGTTTTTGGACAATCAGAACAGTCAATTTTATATATTAGATTTGTCTGAAATTCTTTAGGTGTTTTTGGTTTTAAATGTGTAAATAATTTATTAGTACTATTGTTTGGTTTTTCGGCGATATTTATGTTGTATGGTTTAAGGACTTTTTTAATTTTTTGATTTATAAGGGGTATGTGCGGTAATGAAATATAATTACTTTCGGTGTTCTGAGTTTCGCGATTTGTGGAGTTATTGTATATTTTATTAATCCGGTTTTTAATGATCGGTTCACAGAAGTGTTTGGGGTAATTATTTTTTTGTAAAACGTCTCTAACTTTTCTAAGATTTTGTGGTCTATTTATCGGATTAGTTAATATGACAGCCCTATCAACTAGTGAATTGACTACGCTTTTTTTATATTTAATAGGTGTGTATGAATTAAAATTGAGATATCTGCCTGACCATACAGGTTTTGTGTACCAACCAAACATGCTCTTGACGAACTACATAATTTCAATTTCAATAATGTTCAAATTTTAGAGTTTGAAACGAATAACAAAAAAAGGAATATTAAAGAAATGATTCATATTAAAAAAACCAATAACACCATCAATTTCAGGTCAGATACCGAAAATTTAAGTTCAGTTTATGGAGGCCTAATTATGTCATAAAAATAAAATTTTTGCATTATTCACAAAACATTTTGTACCTATAGTGGATTTTCCATCCATTATACCTTCTAAAAGGTACGATGCAAATTTGGTTGTTAAGGCAAGTTAGTAAATAATAGTTTAACTCTGTGTCTCGTAGAGAGTACATGGTTGTTAAAATGTAGTAGTATTAGTGCTAAGATTGTTCATCATAGTTAAAAGGTATGTCTATTTGTGTTATTATTAGTAAACCTGATAAAATAAGTTCTTTTTAAAAATTTGTAGTTAACTTTCTGATGATGGTTTAGTCAGTCAATAAACCGAAACGTCAAAGATGACTATTGTTTTAATGTAAACATTTTGACCGCAACCCCATGGAAAAATAAAACCATATAGTTTTTAATAATGTATTAAAGAAATGAAAAATACGTGTTAAGATGTTTTATTTTTTTGCATAAAAGCGGCGCCCAATACGAAAAAAAGGCAAGAGAGATTTTTTGTCACAAATTGAAAGAGAAATTCTAAAATTGTTTTTAGTTTGATATACCTCAGTGGCGTACCATGTTTTTCTTTAAAAAGATTGAGATTATTACCCTTATGCGCGCCAATGATAAACATAAAATTCTTAATTGCATGTCAGAAAATGCGCAATAACTACCTCTTAAAACCTACCAAATTTCATTTGCATATCTCGATGGGTTTCAGAGCAATAAATAAATCGTCACTTTTTAATAAAAACTTTAACGGAAATCAAAACATTTGCGGACAAAAGTTATATAGCAAACTATCATTATTTTTTCATATAGAATCACCCCCTGAAGTTTGTCGCACTTATTCACTAACACCCTGTATATATAAATTATATAAACATATATATATATATATATATATATATATATATATATATATATATATATATATATATATATATATATATATATATAAATATAAAAAAAGATATAAAAAAAATATATAAATAAATATATATATAAATATATATGTATATATATATATATATATATATATATATATATATATATATATATATATATATAAATATATATTTACATATTATATTTATTTATTTATATATATATATACAGTGACCGGCAAAAAGTTGGACACATATGGAAAAAATTTTTATTATTGGAATATTGAAAAAACTCTTTATGCCAATTGTCTCTGCATGATGGGTAACCTAAAAATTCATTTTGACATTTGTTACATGATTACTCGTTCGCCGGCAAAATTGAAAAAATTATATTGTCATGGAAAACTGGTATTAGGTGACAAGATATTGAAAAAAGTTATTAGAAAAAGTGTTTAGATTTTAATTTTATACTCCTTGGCAAAGTCTGGAGCCAAAATTAAAAAAAAAAATATTTTACATTTTTTGAAAAAAAATGTACAATATTAGTTTCATATTCCCATGAATTTAATAAAAATGTGTTAAATGATCGAAAACCAAGGTAATAACCTATTATCTCAACATTTTTGTTATTACTTAAAAGTTTTATTTGATAAAATTTAAAATTTAGCTTTTTTCCATGTACTTGGGTGTGGCCAGGCCCTGTATCTGGCAACCATATTTACCATTTATAGTTACTTCTGGAACAATATGCTTACGAAAGACCGTTTGCTCTAATTTTGAAGAAATTTTAACGTGTCTACCAAAATGGTTGCCAGATACAGGGCCTGGCCACACCCAAGTACATGGAAAAAAGCTAAATTTTAAATTTTATCAAATAAATCTTTTAAGTAATAACAAAAATGTTGAGATAATAGGTTATTACCTTGGTTTTCGATCATTTAACACATTTTTATTAAATTCATGGGAATATGAAACTAATATTGTACATTTTTTTTCAAAAAATGTAAAATATATTTTTTTTAATTCTGGCTCCAGACTTTGCCAAGGAGTATAAAATTAAAATCTAAACACTTTTTTCTAATAACTTTTTTCAATATCTTGTCACCTAATACCAGTTTTCCATGACAATATATATTTTTTTCCATTTTGCCGGCAAACGAGTAATCACGTAACAAATGTCAAAATCAATTTTTTGGTTACCCATCATGCAGAGACAATCGGCATAAAAAGTTTTTTCAATATTCCAATAATAAAATTTTTCCCATATGTGTCCAACTTTTTGCCGGTCACTGTATATATATATATATATATATATATATATATATATATATATATATATATATATA
Organism: Philopedon plagiatum; assembly: GCA_963971165.1. Taxonomy (NCBI): domain Eukaryota; kingdom Metazoa; phylum Arthropoda; class Insecta; order Coleoptera; family Curculionidae; genus Philopedon; species Philopedon plagiatum. Next base: position 79,674,662 of record OZ020189.1, on the reverse strand, counting down.
TATATATATATATATATATATATATTTATATATATATATATATATATATATATATATATATATATATATTTATATATATATATATATATATATATATATATATATATATATATATATATATATATATATATATATAGTGACCGGCAAAAAGTTCGCAACATATGGGAAAAATTTTTATTAGGAGAGTATCGGAAAAACTTTCCCAGGGGATCGGTTCTGCATGTCCGATAACCTAAAAATCGATTTTGACATACGTCACGTGACCACTGGTATAGCGTCAAATTAAAAAAAAAATTGTTAATTTACAAAAAGTGAGGTTAGTTGACGAGATATCTAAAAAAGTTATTTGAAAAAATTGCTTAGAATTAAATTCTAGGTCCTTGTGCAAAATTTTAAGATTTTATTTAAAAAAAATTGGAAAACTCAATTTTTTTTAAATATTTTTTTATCGATTTACAAATTTCCGGTTTTTTTCGTTTAGATAGCTTGGCTAATGTAAAGCCCATGTATCTGGATGAAAATAAACGAATGTAGTAGTTTTTTCTACAATTGACAGGACAAAATTAAAAAAACAGGGTTTCGCCGGACGCTAGCTGTAGCAGTGTCAAAATTTTAGAGACATTTCAATGAGATTACATTGAGAAAACCTTAATCGTCTTAAATATATCTGAAGTTCGACTTTTTGTAAAGTTAAGGGGATTAAAATAGATAATAAACAAAAAATTACCTGTTTATTTAATCGAAATTTTATAAACGAAAACCAATGTAAGAAAAACTTAAAAGTAGTCAAATTCTGTACTAACAACACAAAAAATCATTGTTTTTCCTTGGGTGCACAAAATTTAAAACTCAGTATGACCACCATTTCTCTCCATACATACTGTTGTTCTCGAGCGCAACTCTCGATTAACATTTCGGAGCATTTTACGATTTATTTGCAATACACAATTTATAATGACATTCTCTAAATTTTGTATATTCCTAAAGGGTCGATGTTTGTACACAGGGTTCTTTAGGTATCCCCACATAAAAAAATCTAACGGAGTCAGATCTACAATTCTACAATTGACAGGACAAAATCGAAAAAATAGGTGTTCGCCGGACGCTCGCTGTTGCAATGGTTTGAATCTAATGAAATGACTGTATCAAGATTTTATTAAGATTTTTCGCACATAAATTTAACAACCAGGTCTATTTAGTTGTACTTAAAACTACCAAAGCAGGCTCTGAAATTAAAACAACCAAATAATCTAGTAGGTTAAAAACAACAGAAAAATGTCAAACAAATTATAATTTGTTTGATTTCAACCTATGTCATTGGTTTATGTCTCGCATCTTACTAAGTTTGATATTTTACATAAGTTTATTAATATTTTATTCCTTAAAATGGCACCCACACTACTTCTTCAGGAAAAGATAGAAATTATTTTAATTTCTGGAGATAATTACAAAAGCCATAGAGAAACAGCAGCAATTTTTAATGAGAGGCACCCCGTTAAATCCCTCCATTATTCCACAGTATCTCGTCTAGTCAATAAATTTAAAGAAACGGGATCGGTAGAAAATCAGTATAAAGTTTCCCATGAAAAACCGGTAACAGGTGACGAAGGTTCTCTGGATGTGTGTTTGTCGATCACAGAAACACCCCAATTAGCAGTTAGTCAAATATCGGAGATCACTAACATTCACGAAAGATCTGTGCGGAGGATATTAAAAAGAAACAAATTTCATCCGTACAAACCTAAATTTGTACAAGTATTAAAAGATAGGGATTATGACGCCCGCTTCGATTTTTGTGCCTGGTTCCAGGGTATGATTGAGGAAGATTTTAATTTCCCAAAGAACGTTCTTTTCTCGGATGAAGCTACATTTACCTCTAACGGAACCGTCAGTTCACAAAACTGTAGATGGTGGGCCACCGAAAACCCAGACTTTGTAATTCAGAGTAAAGACCAATATAGTTTTAAGGTTAATGTGTGGTGCGGAATTTTCAACCTCAGAATAGTGGGACCTTTTTTCTTTAGAGACAATTTAAATTCAGAACGATATTTAGAATTTCTACAAACTGAGATATCTGACTTTTTAGACAATTTGTCATTAGCCGAAAGAAGAAATTTATACTTTCAACAAGACGGAGCTAGCATTCATTCCACAAATGAGGTGAAGAGATGGCTGGATCAAGAATTTGGAAACCAGTGGATAGGACGGTTTTCTGAAAATCCGTGGCCTGCGAGATCACCAGATCTGACTCCGTTAGATTTCTTTATGTGGGGATACCTAAAGAACTCTGTGTACAAACATCGACCCTTTAGGAATATACAAAATTTAGAGAATGTCATTAGAAATTGTGTATTGCAAATAAATCGTAAAATGCTCCGAAATGTTAATCGAGAGTTGCGCTCGAGAACAATAGTATGTATGGAGAGAAATGGTGGTCATACTGAGTTTTAAATTTTGTGCACCCAAGGAAAAACAATGATTTTTTATGTTGTTAGTACAGAATTTGACTACTTTTAAGTTTTTCTTACATTGGTTTTCGTTTATGAAATTTCGATTAAATAAACAGGTAATTTTTTGTTTATTATCTATTTTACTCCCCTTAACTTTACAAAAAGTCGAACTTCAGATATATTTAAGACGATTAAGGTTTTCTCAATGTAATCTCATTGAAATGTCTCTAAAATTTTGACACTGCTGCTAGATACAAATCATTGCAACAGCTAGCGTCCGGCGAAACCCTGTTTTTTTTAATTTTGTCCTGTCAATTGTAGAAAAAACTACTACATTCGTTTATTTTCATCCAGATACATGGGCTTTACATTAGCCAAGCTATCTAAACGAAAAAAACTGGAAATTTGTAAATCGATAAAAAAATATTTAAAAAAAATTGAGTTTTCCAATTTTTTTAAATAAAATCTTAAAATTTTGCACAAGGACCTAGAATTTAATTCTAAGCAATTTTTTCAAATAACTTTTTTTGATATCTCGTCAACTAACCTCACTTTTTGTAAATTAACAATTTTTTTTTTAATTTGACGCTATACCAGTGGTCACGTGACGTATGTCAAAATCGATTTTTAGGTTATCGGACATGCAGAACCGATCCCCCGGAAAAGTTTTTCCAATACTCACCTAATAAAAATTTTTCCCATATGTTGCGAACTTTTTGCCGGTCACTGTATATATATATATATATATATATATATATATATATATATATATATATATATATATATATATATACATATATATATATATATATATATATATATATATATATATATATATATATATATATATATATATATATATATATATATCCTGCTATCATTGTTGCGTCCTTGTGTATACCATTTACGGTTATTATTGCGACCATCGCGATATTGATACCGTATACCGGACTCAACAAAGTCATCCTATGTTTTTAGAATTTCCCGCGTTTTTTGGTTGGCCAAAAGATGTTATTACTTACGGCTGCGCCATGACCTCGGTATACGTGTCTTTAGCTTTGCGCCATCTATCAGGATTTCTGAAATATGACAAGATCTTTAAAAATTTGGCGGATGCAATAACATGATTAGTTTGTAAGAGAATGTATTATTTTAGTTCAGCAAAAATTCACTAGAGGTATTACTAAATACACACGTATGTATACTTTTTAACACTTTCCTAATCTTATTGCAACCGACATTTGGCAACGTAGCATCTATTTATAGAATAGTTTAATAACCTTGAAGTTTATTTTTAGAATCATTTTTATGTTTTATTCGTGTTTTGTTTTCCGAAGTATGAAAATTTTCAATTTGTGTAACAAGGCAAATGCTATATCAGGTATGTATTATAATGCTTTAAATAGGTACCAACCATACTCTTTAAAGAGTGTAGTCTTTCTAAGCTAAATGTACTCTTACTTTTCTAATATTACAAAAAAAGGTACTCTTTTCAGTAAATAGTAACTTTTACCCAATGCCGGATTAGGGGGTCCCGGGGCGTAAAATCCGGGGCTATAATCCCCTTAGCCCCCCCTTAATCCAGGGCTGCTTTTACCACGTGACAATGATATTTATGTGTGCACTCAGGGAGTTTGGTAATAGTTTAGCAAGGCTTTGGTTAATTAACAATTTTCAAGATTTTAAGGATGTTATTGAGGTCTCCCCCTGCCCCAATGCTAGATTTCTGGATAGGTCCTATTCCTTTTGGAGCAAGCTAAGTTGGTAACCCTATCTATAACCAAACTATATTAATGGCGATTATTAAAGAACATGGCCATACCAAGTATTGAGCTGTGATATCGGTAAAATTTTCTGAATTTTTCCTTGGTTTTAAGGCCAATATGGCGGACGCCTTAAGATGGCGGATTATCTTTTTCTTTACAACCCCCTTGACATGGGTATCAAATGAAAGGGTTTGACGAGTTAAATACGATAAGCTACATTAGTCGAGGCAATGAAGCACTAAAACAGCCAAACTCTCGGAATTTTTTGCACTAAGACGGATCAGAATGCGGTTTTTTGCATTCGCTTCCAAAAATTATTTGTAAAAGATGTATCTACTTTGTATCTTATACAAACCGGAAATTGCTTTGCTGCAGCCAAAAATGCATTCAAAAAATGCATTTTTTGAAGTCGCTTTAAGAAGATTAAATAACTTTGTTAATAAGACTCAGAATTGGCCCAAACCGGCTTCCCGGGGGTTTTCGAGGTCGCTGATCACGATTATGGTTCAAATTGACCCACAGCCGACCTGGAGCTCAGGATCGCTGATGAACGTCATCTCCGTGGGACTCTCCCAAAATTCACGCGGGGAAGGAGAGAAACTCGGCGCCCGGGGTTTTTTGGGGTCCTGAATTCAAATATGGCATGGGCGAACACTCCCCGGACACCTGGTGCGCCGGAACCTGGACATGGACATCATCCCCGAGAGTTTTCCTGACAAGATCGCAAAAAACAAACCGAAAATCGTTGTGTGGGCGTTTTTTGGGGCGCTGAATCCAAAATTCACGTCGGAAACGACCCCCCGAACACCTGGTGCACCGGAACCTGGGCCTGAACGTCATCTCCGAGTGTTTTCCAGACACGATCGCCAAAGACAAACCGTAAATCGTTATGGGTTTTTTTTGGACGCTGAATCCAAATTTCTCATCGAAAACGACCCCCCCAACACCTGGTGCACCGGAACCTGGACGCGGACGTCATCTCCGAGGGTTTTCCAGACACCATCGCAAAAAACTAAACGAAAATCGTCTCATAATTTGACACATTCATTGACGTGCAATTCTCGCCTGGGCCCCCTCCCCATAACGATTTTCGGTTTGTCTTTAGCGATCGTGTCTGGAAAACCCTCGGAGATGACGTCCGCGTCCAGATTCCGGTGCACCAGGTATTCGGGGGGTCGTTTTCGACGTGAAATTTGGATTCAGCGCCCCAAAAAACCCCCCATAACGATTTTCGGTTTGTCTTTAGCGATCGTGTCTGGATAACCCCCGGAGATGACGTCCGCGTCCAGATTCCGGTGCACCAGGTGTTCGGGGGGTCGTTTTCGACGTGAAATTTGGCTTCAGCGCTCCAAAAACGCCCACACAACGATTTTCGATTTGTTTTTTGCGATCTTGTCAGGACTCTCGGGGATGACGTCCACGTCCAGGTTCCGGCGCACCAGGTGTCCGGGGGGTGTTCGCCGATGTCATATTTGACTTCAGTAACCCACAAAACCCCCGGGCGCCGAGTTTCTCTCCTTCCCCGCGTGAATTTTGGGAGAGTCGCACGGAGATGACGTTCATCAGCGATCCTGAGCTCCAGGTCGGCTTTGGGTCAATTTGAACATCATAATCGTGATCAGCGACTTCGAAAACCCCCGGGAACCCGGTTCGAGCCAATTCTGAGTCTTATTAACAAAGATATTTAATTTTCTTTAAGCGACTTCAAAAAATGCATTTTTTGAATGCAATTTGGACTGCAGCAATGCAATTTCCTGTTTGTATAAGATACAAAGTAGATACATTTTTTACAAATAATTTTTGGAAGCGAATGCACAAAACCGCATTCCGTTCAGTCTTAGTGCAAAAAATTCCGAGGTTGAGTGCTTCATTGCCTCGACTACATGGTGTCGTTCTAAACCCAATATGACGGATGTTCTAAGATAGCGGATTACCTTTTTTTCGCAACCCCCTTGTCATGGGTATCAAATAAAAGGGTTTGGCGAGTAGAAAACGATAAGCTACGTAACGTCATTTTAAGTCCAATATGGCGGACGCCCTAAGATGGGTGATTACCTTTTTCTTTACTATCCCCTTGACATGGGTATCAAATGAAAGAGTTTGACGAGTAGAATACGATAAGTTACGTGGAAACAAATTATGAAAATAAACAAGAATTAATAAGACTAAAAAAAGTACGATAAAAATTTTAAAAAAATTATGTAAAAACAATGTTTTTAGTGCAATTTGGTTTTAAAAGAAAACCATCGTTTTTATATAAAAAAAATATTTTACATTTTTTATGAGTTCCTGAACCAGTAGTTATGGGTTATGCTGTTTGTATCGTGCAGAAAAAAAGTTTCTTTAAACAATGCACGTGTCTGGATGCCATAAACCCATTTTTAAATGTCTGTCTGTTAGTATGTTTGTCAGTCTTTCTGTTTCGCTACGATATATACCATAGTAAGTGTTATTGCGCAGGTCTGAAAGAAGTTTAGTAAGTTTTTAAGTGTCTTAAGAGTAAATAAGGGTTGAATTAAAAAATACCTTTTGGGGGTAATACAAACATTTTCCGAAATTCAAGGAGTTGGAGCAGGGACGAACTAAACAACCTACTTCTTTAAGGAAAATAAAAAAATTATTATAAACTTATGAAAGCCCAAAAATGTAAAATGAGACATTTTCAATTTTTAGACAATAATTTTATATTCTCTTACTCTCCGAAAAGAAATAGGTTGATTATTTCATCATTGCGCTAACTTCTTGGAATTTGGAGAATATTAACATTAATAAAAAAATAAAATGGTGTATGATCCGTCCAGGAGACTCTTAAAACTCGTTATTCCATTTTCCTTATGAGAAGTATTTTTATCATTTTACGGGCCAGATCCTTCGTCTGGATTTTGTGATAGAGGGCTGTCACCCCCTCCAAATGATTCCAATGATATCCACCCAATGGTAAGCTAATTTGAATTTTTTTTTTAAATTATATTTTAGGTTTAAAAAAATTCAAATGACTATAACTTTCTACTAACACATTTATTTCTCTTAAAATTTAAAAATTGTCGACAAAATGAAGTAAAATTTGTTTAGAAAAAATAATAAATAAAATACCTAAACGCGTTCGTTTTTTTCCAGGGTAGGCAATGCAAAAATTCAACTTTTTTCGCAAATTACCAAATGTTTTTTTTTCTTCACCAAAACATTTCCGGTGGGCTCACTATTAAAACCCCTAAATTTGGTACGGTTCCTGTAAGTTGGAACAGAGATACACAACTTTGAAATTTCACTGTAAGCCGCTGCTAAATTAATTGGTTTTCAAGGCGGTCACTTCCAAAAATTACAGTTTGAACTTTGGAACCATGTAAAATTTAAACCGTTTGACTGAATACAGCTTTTCGCGAACCATCAGGTAAAAAAAATATTTTTATAACGAGATTGTTATTTTGTTCCAAAATATGTCTTTAAAAATATGCAAGGAAAATTCCACCATAGTTGTTACCTGTGTCCGTTCTTTCTCTAACTTCTCTAAACTCTCTTTCTCTAAACTTCATTAAGTTTTTGTATAAGATAAAGGTGTATGATATTAAATTTTTGAAGTAGGTATAAGAAACTACCCTATGGTTATGATTCACTTTAAAACGTTTCTACAGTGACAGGGAATATTTAAAACAAACTAGTATTTTTTAAATCTGAAACTCACGTTACCTTCAAAAAGGTCCTGGCTCTAATCCGAAAATATATTACAAAATTATTATAACACAGGTTTCAATTTGATAATGTTTTTTGTGATTAGTTTAGAAAATTTCACTTGAGGTTAGATTTAAAAATACGAGTATATTAAATGTTAATAATCTTTTCCCTAAATTGAATACATACGTTTGAGTTAGCAACAGCGCCGGTCGCAATAAGATGCAATATACACCGAGAAGGAGCTGATAATATACCGAGTATGAACGGATTCAATAACATGCAAAAATGTAAATAAATGTATACTAAAAAGGAAGACTTCTGTAATCTGGGGGGGCGCGTTGAACTCGAAATTTTCTTTTCTATAAGCATTCGCATCTTAAATTGACTTAGCTCAATGATTTCTGGTGGACGCAATAAGGATGGATTATAAAATGTCGCAATAATGATAGGAGGATATATATATATATATATATATATATATATATATATATATATATATATATATATATATATATATATACAGGGTGTTTCATTAAGGGTGATGAGGTACCATATCTCAGGAATTGATACTCCAGGAGCTTTGGAAAAAAAATCCTAAGAAGGAAAGCGGCCAAGAGAAATTGCTGGAAATAATTTTAAGTTCCTAACTCTGCCGCTAGGGGGCGTAATTGCTGTGGTCATGTAAGAAAAGACATTTTTCTGGAAATTATCCCTATAAAAGCTATCAAAAAAATATTACACTGATAATTCTACTAGAATTCTACATCTTTTTGGTTTAACACTTTTTGCTGTAAGATGTAAAATTAGGGCGGAAGAGGAGGGGGAAAGTCTACTGATAAAAGTGTCCATAACTTTGGTTTGACTCAACCGAATTTGATGAACTTGGTCTCGTTTAAGAAAGGAAGGCTTGCTAATTTAAACAAAATAATGGCTGCGTTACATTGATTTTCGCGGCACTCGCTAGAGGGCGTTATTTGAGAAACTCTTTGTTTTTCCAATTTTTCTCCAAAATTTTAAATGGAATGACATAGTTATTATATCATAATCGAAAAGTAGAATAAATTTGCAAGAGAAAATGTAAAAAATTCGATTCGATATCTTCATTAGTTTCCGAGTTATAGCCAAAAGAATAATTAATATAATGTTAATTGAAAAAAGCAATTGTTTTTATAGGTCCGTGGTCAAGCGTGCCATGGAAAATAAAAAAAAAATTTAAACTTTTTATTAAGTGTCTTTTTTTCACTTTTTACTCCATTACTATTGCCTTTAATTTACTAACCTGACGTATTATTAAAAAATTACCTAGTAAGCCATGAAACAAAATCGGCAGGTTGTCAGGGAAACAAACAAATTGAAATGTCACTTTAATCAACCTTTAAGTATCTCTCAAGATTTTATCTTGGATTTTCTGTGAATTTTGAGTTCATCGTTATTCAACTTTTGTGCTGCATCTTTCTAAAATGGCATATACCAACGCCGAGGCTTACGATATGCTTGCCGTATATTTTCAGTGTTTTGAAAATGCTCCTCTTGCGGAACGTGAATATGCTGTCAGGTATCCTGAGCGAAGACCCCATAGTAGAAATGTGTTTCGGCGGTTGGCAATACGTCTTAGAACAACGGGTAGTGTACGTCCCATTTCAGTGCCCATCAGGAGACGTTCAGTAAGGAATGAAGACAATATTATAAACGTTCTCGCGTACGTGCAACTGGATCCGCACTTGAGTATCGGAAACATTTCTTTAGACTTAGGTATAAGTTGCACTACAGTGTTCCGAATTTTAAAGGATTTTAAGCTGCATCCCTATCATGTAGTTTTACACCAGGCCCTTTCAGATACTGATTTTGACAGGCGGCGGGATTATTGTTATTGGTTAAGAGGTATGTGCAACGGAAATTGCCAGTTCCTCTCCTTGATTTTATGGACAAATGAAGCAACTTTTACTAGTTGTGGTAGAGTCAATTTGCACAATATGCACTACTGGTCAGAAACAAATCCTCATTGGATGCGGGAAGTTGATCACCAAAACAGGTGGAGTGTCAACGTGTGGTGCGGAATTTTAGGAAACAGAATTATCGGGCCGTTTTTCTTTCATGGCCACCTAAATGGCGACTCATACTTAAACTTTTTACGAAATATCCTGCCTATCCTTTTAGAAGATGTGCCTCTTGATATAAGAAGATCCCTATGGTATCAACATGACGGATGCCCGGCCCACTTTTCTGGAAGAGTCCGTGACTTTTTAGATGCTAGTTACCCAAATCGTTGGATTGGAAGGGGTAGTTTGTTTCCGTGGCCACCTAGATCCCCCGATTTAACCGTGCTAGATTTCTACTTGTGGGGAAGACTAAAAGAGATTGTTTATCAAACACGACCAACCACACGGGAGAAAATGATTGAGAGAATTCAAAATGCCATAACTACGATTTCACGAGCTGAAATTGAAACTGCCGTTTCCAGCACTAGAGAAAAATGTAACACTTGCATTTTGCAAAACGGTGGTCATTTTGAACATTGATAAAGTATTTGTTTGTTGTTTGTTTTTAACAAGATTTCTATGGCTTGATAAAGAACGTGAAGGTGGCTGTGGTTTTTATTGTTGTTTTGGCCCGTTGGCCTTTAAACACGCTTCAAATCTTGCGTTTCGCATGGTTTGAACCAGTCCTAAGCCTGAAGGAAGGTAAACAAAAACAAAACAATAAATAAAAATTATGAGTGTGAAATAATAAAATCAGTTTAAAAATTAAATAAAAAGAGAAAAACACACTTAATAAAAAGTTTAAATTTTTTTTTTATTTTCCATGGCACGCTTGACCACGGACCTATAAAAACAATTGCTTTTTTCAATTAACATGATATTGATTATTCTTTTGGCTATAACTCCGAAACTAATGAAGATATCGAATCGAATTTTTTACATTTTCTCTTGCAAATTTATTCTACTTTTCGATTATGATATAATAACTATGTCATTCCGTTTAAAATTTTGGAGAAAAATTGGAAAAACAAAGAGTTTCTCAAATAACGCCCTCTAGCGAGTGCCGCGAAAATCAATGTAACACAGCCATTATTTTGTTTAAATTAGCAAGCCTTCCTTTCTTAAACGAGACCAAGTTCATCAAATTCGGTTGAGTCAAACCAAAGTTATGGACACTTTTATCAGTAGACTTTCCCCCTCCTCTTCCGCCCTAATTTTACATCTTACAGCAAAAAGTGTTAAACCAAAAAGATGTAGAATTCTAGTAGACTTATCAGTGTAATATTTTTTTGATAGCTTTTATAGGGATAATTTCCAGAAAAATGTCTTTTCTTACATGACCACAGCAATTACGCCCCCTAACGGCAGAGTTAGGAACTTAAAAATTATTTCCAGCAATTTCTCTTGGCCGCTTTCCTTCTTAGGATTTTTTTTCCAAAGCTCCTGGAGTAACAATTCCTGAGATATGGTACCTCATCACCCTTAATGAAACACCATGTATATATATATTTATATATATATATATATATATATATATATATATATATATATATATATATATATATATATATACATATATATATTTATATATATATATATATATATATATATATATATATATATATATATATATATATATATATATATATATATATATATATATATATATATATATATATATATATATATATATATACAGTGACCGGCAAAAAGTTCGCAACATATGGGAAAAATTTTTATTAGGAGAGTATCGGAAAAACTTTCCCAGGGGATCGGTTCTGCATGTCCGATAACCTAAAAATCGATTTTGACATATGTCACGTGACCACTGGTATAGCGTCAAATTAAAAAAAAAATTGTTAATTTACAAAAAGTGAGGTTAGTTGACGAGATATCAAAAAAAGTTATTTGAAAAAATTGCTTAGAATTAAATTCTAGGTCCTCGTGCAAAATTTTAAGATTTTATTTAAAAAAATTGGAAAACTCAATTTTTTTTAAATATTTTTTTATCGATTTACAAATTTCCGGTTTTTTTCGTTTAGATAGCTTGGCTAATGTAAAGCCCATGTATCTGGATGAAAATAAACGAATGTAGTAGTTTTTTCTACAATTGACAGGACAAAATTAAAAAAAACAGGGTTTCGCCGGACGCTAGCTGTTGCAATGATTTGTATCTAGCAGCAGTGTCAAAATTTTAGAGACATTTCAATGAGATTACATTGAGAAAACCTTAATCGTCTTAAATATATCTGAAGTTCGACTTTTTGTAAAGTTAAGGGGATTAAAATAGATAATAAACAAAAAATTACCTGTTTATTTAATCGAAATTTTATAAACGAAAACCAATGTAAGAAAAACTTAAAAGTAGTCAAATTCTGTACTAACAACACAAAAAATCATTGTTTTTCCTTGGGTGCACAAAATTTAAAACTCAGTATGACCACCATTTCTCTCCATACATACTGTTGTTCTCGAGCGCAACTCTCGATTAACATTTCGGAGCATTTTACGATTTATTTGCAATACACAATTTATAATGACATTCTCTAAATTTTGTATATTCCTAAAGGGTCGATGTTTGTACACAGGGTTCTTTAGGTATCCCCACATAAAAAAATCTAACGGAGTCAGATCTACAATTCTACAATTGACAGGACAAAATCGAAAAAATAGGTGTTCGCCGGACGCTCGCTGTTGCAATGGTTTGAATCTAATGAAATGACTGTATCAAGATTTTATTAAGATTTTTCGCACATAAATTTAACAACCAGGTCTATTTAGTTGTACTTAAAACTACCAAAGCAGGCTCTGAAATTAAAACAACCAAATAATCTAGTAGGTTAAAAACAACAGAAAAATGTCAAACAAATTATAATTTGTTTGATTTCAACCTATGTCATTGGTTTATGTCTCGCATCTTACTAAGTTTGATATTTTACATAAGTTTATTAATATATTATTCCTTAAAATGGCACCCACACTACTTCTTCAGGAAAAGATAGAAATTATTTTAATTTCTGGAGATAATTACAAAAGCCATAGAGAAACATCAGCAATTTTTAATGAGAGGCACCCCGATAAATCCCTCCATTATTCCACAGTATCTCGTCTAGTCAATAAATTTAAAGAAACGGGATCGGTAGAAAATCAGTATAAAGTTTCCCATGAAAAACCGGTAACAGGTGACGAAGGTTCTCTGGATGTGTGTTTGTCGATCACAGAAACACCCCAATTAGCAGTTAGTCAAATATCGGAGATCACTAACATTCACGAAAGATCTGTGCGGAGGATATTAAAAAGAAACAAATTTCATCCGTACAAACCTAAATTTGTACAAGTATTAAAAGATAGGGATTATGACGCCCGCTTCGATTTTTGTGCCTGGTTCCAGGGTATGATTGAGGAAGATTTTAATTTCCCAAAGAACGTTCTTTTCTCGGATGAAGCTACATTTACCTCTAACGGAACCGCCAGTTCACAAAACTGTAGATGGTGGGCCACCGAAAACCCAGACTTTGTAATTCAGAGTAAAGACCAATATAGTTTTAAGGTTAATGTGTGGTGCGGAATTTTCAACCTCAGAATAGTGGGACCTTTTTTCTTTAGAGACAATTTAAATTCAGAACGATATTTAGAATTTCTACAAACCAAGATATCTGACTTTTTAGACAATTTGTCATTAGCCGAAAGAAGAAATTTATACTTTCAACAAGACGGAGCTAGCATTCATTCCACAAATGAGGTGAAGAGATGGCTGGATCAAGAATTTGGAAACCAGTGGATAGGACGGTTTTCTGAAAATCCGTGGCCTGCGAGATCACCAGATCTGACTCCGTTAGATTTCTTTATGTGGGGATACCTAAAGAACTCTGTGTACAAACATCGACCCTTTAGGAATATACAAAATTTAGAGAATGTCATTAGAAATTGTGTATTGCAAATAAATCGTAAAATGCTCCGAAATGTTAATCGAGAGTTGCGCTCGAGAACAATAGTATGTATGGAGAGAAATGGTGGTCATACTGAGTTTTAAATTTTGTGCACCCAAGGAAAAACAATGATTTTTTATGTTGTTAGTACAGAATTTGACTACTTTTAAGTTTTTCTTACATTGGTTTTCGTTTATGAAATTTCGATTAAATAAACAGGTAATTTTTTGTTTATTATCTATTTTACTCCCCTTAACTTTACAAAAAGTCGAACTTCAGATATATTTAAGACGATTAAGGTTTTCTCAATGTAATCTTATTGAAATGTCTCTAAAATTTTGACACTGCTGCTAGATACAAATCATTGCAACAGCTAGCGTCCGGCGAAACCCTGTTTTTTTTAATTTTGTCCTGTCAATTGTAGAAAAAACTACTACATTCGTTTATTTTCATCCAGATACATGGGCTTTACATTAGCCAAGCTATTTAAACGAAAAAAACTGGAAATTTGTAAATCGATAAAAAATTATTTAAAAAAAATTGAGTTTTCCAATTTTTTTAAATAAAATCTTAAAATGTTACACAAGGACCTAGAATTTAATTCTAAGCAATTTTTTCAAATAACTTTTTTTGATATCTCGTCAACTAACCTCACTTTTTGTAAATTAACAATTTTTTTTTTAATTTGACGCTATACCAGTGGTCACGTGACGTATGTCAAAATCGATTTTTAGGTTATCGGACGTGCAGAACCGATCCCCCGGAAAAGTTTTTCCAATACTCACCTAATAAAAATTTTTCCCATATGTTGCGAACTTTTTGCCGGTCACTGTATATATATATATATATATATATATATATATATATATATATATATATATATATATATATATATATATATATATATAAATATATACAGGCTGTTTCATTAAGGGTGATGAGGTACCATATCTCAGGAATTGTTACTCCAGGAGCTTTGGAAAAAAATCCTAAGAAGGAAAGCGGCCAAGAGAAATTGCTGGAAATAATTTTTAAGTTCCTAACTCTGCCGCTAGGGGGCGTAATTGCTGTGGTCATGTAAGAAAAGACATTTTTCTGGAAATTATCCCTATATATATATATATATATATATATATATATATATATATATATATATATATATATATATATATATATATATATATATATATATATATATATATACAGGGTGCGCCAAACTCAGTGGCCTATTAGAAGTATTTAGAAAACGACAGAAGATGTTTCTCTGAAAACTTGGGTGTGGTTATAGGAGCTGGTGTTCTATCGTTTAAAAATATTTTGAAAGAGGCAGTGTTGCCAGATCATTCTGAAACTCATAGCAACTTCGGAATTTTAAATGAGACACCCTGTATATTATTTTACATTTTGATTCTGATTTATAATACAAATTTTTTTGTGTATAATATCCTATGCCTATCTCTGATAGTTTTTGAAATATTAATTCATAAGTAAATTTTTGGGGCTAAAACATGCTCCCTAAAAAATCAAATATTTTTGTGACCAAGGCACCTAGAAAGTTAAAATTTTTGCAGAAGTTTCCCAAAATATTGCTTTTTTAGAATTTTGACGAATTATTAAAGTATTTTTATACAGGGCGTCTCAAAAAAATTGTATCTTCGTAATATAAATAAATGCAAAAAACTCAACTTTTTTAAATAGAACACCCTGTATTTTATTTTTTTAACAAAAACTAGAACAAATTTCCTACCAAACTGTATACCATGTTCCTATACCTATCTTTAACCGTTTCGAACTTACAGGCATTTTAGAAAATTAATAACTAAATAAAAATGTTTTAAAACATTTTAATAGTAGACTTTGGCAGAATTTGTCCGGAAACAAATAAAAAATAAAAATGTCGAGTAAATTGGTTTTGGGGAAAGGTCTATTTTTAAATTATCAAACAAATTAGCAAAATTTTCTTAAATTTTAAAATGAAAGAATGTTATTAATTTATGCTTACATGGTAAGTAAGGAATGAAATTGTACAAAAAAAAAACAAATATAAAAGTATTACAAAAATAAAACTAATAACCAAAGTGTTTGAAATGTCCCCCGTTTGCTCTTAAGCAATCATGAATAGACGTTGTTACATGGTCTGTTGTAGCTCTCCGTATTTCTTCTCCATCTATAGCTCCTAGAGTTGCCCTTACTCGTTGCTCTAGATCCTGCTTGGTGGTAACTGGTGTTTTATAAACTCTATCTTTTATTGTACCCCACAAATAAAAATCTAATGGGGTAAGATCCGGAGATCTTGGGGGCCAGTTCCATGGTCCTTGTCGACCAATCCATCTGTCTTCAAACATGTTAAATAATTCTATACGCACTTCATTGGTAGAATGGGCTCCATCTAACTGATACCAGCAGTTTTCAAGCATATTTAATGGTAAATCATCTAAAAAGTCCGAAACAGTGGTCCTTAATATTTCTAAATATTTTGCGCCCGTTAAGTTATCGTCGTAAATACAAAAGGCCATTTTATTATCCGATAGCAAACAAAAAACGTTAAAACTGAACTGATACTGGAAACTTTTTTCTCTTACGAAGTGGGGATTTTCTCTAGACCAAAAATGGGAGTTTCTTCGATTAAAAATGCCTTCCCTTGAAAACTTAGCTTCATCTGTCCAACTGATCTTTTTTAAAAAATCGGGGTCTTCTTGTGTCCGGACTAATATAATTTCACAAAATTCTACACGTTTTAGAGGATCATTTTGTTGAAGTGCCTGAAGTGTAATAAGTTTGTAATCATGCATTTTATGATTATGTAAGATTCGCTCTATGGATTTATATGTGAGTCCTAAGTCGTTTCTGCACTGTATATGGACGCATACGGCAATGCATGAAAATATACCAGAACATTAATTTAATTTTCTTCATTACCTGTTACCGGTTTAATTTGAATTCTGGGCGCTTTAACATTATTATACTGCAACATATTTCTTTCCATTCTTTTAAACTTTTTTGGTGTTATTGGAGGTGAATTCGGATACAGCTCGTTGAATCGTCTACATGTTCTTGATATAATTTTATTATACTCTCCGTGTATAAAAAATAAATTCAAAATTTCTGCATAGAATAAGAGTTATTTGCCATTTAGTTTGGTAATTTAAAAAATAGACCTTTGCCCAAACCCAATTTACTTGACATGTTTTCTTTTTCATTTGTTTCTAAACAAATTCTGCCAAAACCTACTATTAAATGTTTTTAAACATTTTTATTTAGTTATTAATTTTCTAAAATGCCTGTAAGTTCGAAACGGTTAAAGATAGGTATAGGAACATGGTATACAGTTTGGTAGGAAATTTGTTCTAGTTTTTGTTAAAAAAATAAAATACAGGGTGTTCTATTTAAAAAAGTTGAGTTTTTTGCATTTATTTATATTACGAAGATACAATTTTTTTGAGACGCCCTGTATAAAAATACTTTAATAATTCGTCAAAATTCTAAAAAAGCAATATTTTGGGAAACTTCTGCAAAAATTTTAACTTTCTGGGTGCCTTGGTTACAAAAATATTTGATTTTTTAGTTAGCATGTTTTAGCCCCAAAAATTTACTTATGAATTAATATTTCAAAAACTATCAGAGATAGGCATAGGATATTATACACAAAAAAAATTTGTTTTATAAATCAGAATCAAAATGTAAAATAATATACAGGGTGTCTCATTTAAAATTCCGAAGTTGCTATGAGTTTCAGAATGATCTGGCAACACTGCTTCTTTCAAAATATTTTTAAACGATAGAACACCAGTTCCTATAACTACACCCTCGTTTTCAGAAAAACATCTTCTGTCGTTTTCTAAATACTTCTAATAGGCCACTGAGTTTGGCGCACCCTATATATATATATATATATATATATATATATATATATATATATATATATATATATATATATATATATATATATATATATATGTGTCCGGAGAGAAAAACCAGCCGCGTTTGCAAAGATTGCTAAATTTATGTTAGAGGCCAAATGAACTCTCTAAGTGTTGTACCTTTATATATTTTTCTATATTATGTCGTTTCGGTGACTATACCGAGGAAAAAAATCTTTTCTATATATATATATATATATATATATATATATATATATATATATATATATATATATATAGAAAAGATTTTTCTATATATATATATATATATATATATATATATATATATATATATATATATATATATATATATATAGAAAAGATTTTTTTCCTCGGTATAGTCACCGAAACGACATAATATAGAAAAATATATAAAGGTACAACACTTAGAGAGTTCATTTGGCCTCTAACATAAATTTAGCAATCTTTGCAAACGCGGCTGGTTTTTCTCTCCGGACACGTGTTTCGGCTACCTCATAGCCATCATCAGCGGAGCTGTATAACCAGAAAGAAATGAAAAGCCCTCATAGTTGAAACAGTTAAGACCGTCTTAGAACTATGGATTCCAAGTTGTGATGGAATGCAGTTTGCAAAGATTTAATGCTATTTGACTGTGAAATACCGCAGTGTGCTGGTATTTGTTAGTGTGTCACGCCATCTGTGTTTTTAGGCCGCAAGTTGAAAGCCATTCTTTAATGCAAGCGCTATCGCGTTGATTAAGGATGGTTCACCCTTCAAGTGTTACACGTTAGGTGTCATCTGGTGATGGCACATCTTAGGTGCTATTATAATCACCGGTTTGTCCATTGTGTAGACCCTTTTTTCGACTTAACGAAGCTCTGACAAAAATGAGCAGTATCAAATATAAAAAAGATTTTTTTCCTCGGTATAGTCACCGAAACGACATAATATAGAAAAATATATAAA
Organism: Philopedon plagiatum; assembly: GCA_963971165.1. Taxonomy (NCBI): domain Eukaryota; kingdom Metazoa; phylum Arthropoda; class Insecta; order Coleoptera; family Curculionidae; genus Philopedon; species Philopedon plagiatum. The sequence goes on along the minus strand of OZ020189.1, from coordinate 79,656,019 downwards.
GGTACAATACTTAGAGAGTTCATTTGGCCTCTAACATAAATTTAGCAATCTTTGCAAACGCGGCTGGTTTTTCTCTCCGGACACGTGTTTCGGCTACCTCATAGTCATCATCAGCGGAGCTGTATAACCAGAAAGAGATGAAAAGCCCTCATAGTTGAGACAGTTAAGACCGTCTTAGAACTATGGATTCCAAGTTGTGATGGAATGCAGTTTGCAAAGATTTAATGCTATTTGACTGTGAAATACCGCAGTGTGCTGGTATTTGTTAGTGTGTCACGCCATCTGTGTTTTTAGGCCGCAAGTTGAAAGCCATTCTTTAATGCAAGCGCTATCGCGTTGATTAAGGATGGTTCACCCTTCAAGTGTTACACGTTAGGTGTCATCCGGTGATGGCACATCTTAGGTGCTATTATAATCACCGGTTTGTCCATTGTGTAGACCCTTTTTTCGACTTAACGAAGCTCTGACAAAAATGAGCAGTATCAAATATAGAAAAGATTTTTTTCCTCGGTATAGTCACCGAAACGACATAATATAGAAAAATATATAAAGGTACAACACTTAGAGAGTTCATTTGGCCTCTAACATAAATTTAGCAATCTTTGCAAACGCGGCATTAAAGAATGGCTTTCAACTTGCGGCCTAAAAACACAGATGGCGTGACACACTAACAAATACCAGCACACTGCGGTATTTCACAGTCAAATAGCATTAAATCTTTGCAAACTGCATTCCATCACAACTTGGAATCCATAGTTCTAAGACGGTCTTAACTGTCTCAACCATGAGGGCTTTTCATTTCTTTCTGGTTATACAGCTCCGCTGATGATGGCTATGAGGTAGCCGAAACACGTGTCCGGAGAGAAAAACCAGCCGCGTTTGCAAAGATTGCTAAATTTATGTTAGAGGCCAAATGAACTCTCTAAGTGTTGTACCTTTATATATTTTTCTATATTATGTCGTTTCGGTGACTATACCGAGGAAAAAAATCTTTTCTATATTTGATACTGCTCATTTTTGTCAGAGCTTCGTTAAGTCGAAAAAAGGGTCTACACAATGGACAAACCGGTGATTATAATAGCACCTAAGATGTGCCATCACCGGATGACACCTAACGTGTAACACTTGAAGGGTGAACCATCCTTAATCAACGCGATAGCGCTTGCATTAAAGAATGGCTTTCAACTTGCGGCCTAAAAACACAGATGGCGTGACACACTAACAAATACCAGCACACTGCGGTATTTCACAGTCAAATAGCATTAAATCTTTGCAAACTGCATTCCATCACCACTGGAATCCATAGTTCTAAGACGGTCTTAACTGTCTCAACTATGAGGGCTTTTCATTTCTTTCTGGTTATACAGCTCCGCTGATGATGGCTATGAGGTAGCCGAAACACGTGTCCGGAGAGAAAAACCAGCCGCGTTTGCAAAGATTGCTAAATTTATGTTAGAGGCCAAATGAACTCTCTAAGTGTTGTACCTTTATATATTTTTCTATATTATGTCGTTTCGGTGACTATACCGAGGAAAAAAATCTTTTCTATATTTGATACTGCTCATTTTTGTCAGAGCTTCGTTAAGTCGAAAAAAGGGTCTACACAATGGACAAACCGGTGATTATAATAGCACCTAAGATGTGCCATCACCGGATGACACCTAACGTGTAACACTTGAAGGGTGAACCATCCTTAATCAACGCGATAGCGCTTGCATTAAAGAATGGCTTTCAACTTGCGGCCTAAAAACACAGATGGCGTGACACACTAACAAATACCAGCACACTGCGGTATTTCACAGTCAAATAGCATTAAATCTTTGCAAACTGCATTCCATCACCACTTGGAATCCATAGTTCTAAGACGGTCTTAACTGTCTCAACTATGAGGGCTTTTCATTTCTTTCTGGTTATACAGCTCCGCTGATGATGGCTATGAAGTAGCCGAAACACGTGTCCGGAGAGAAAAACCAGCCGCGTTTGCAAAGATTGCTAAATTTATGTTAGAGGCCAAATGAACTCTCTAAGTGTTGTACCTTTATATATTTTTCTATATTATGTCGTTTCGGTGACTATACCGAGGAAAAAAATCTTTTCTATATTTGATACTGCTCATTTTTGTCAGAGCTTCGTTAAGTCGAAAAAATGGTCTACACACAATGGACAAACCGGTGATTATAATAGCACCTAAGATGTGCCATCACCGGATGACACCTAACGTGTACCACTTGAAGGGTGAACCATCCTTAATCAACGCGATAGCGCTTCCATTAAAGAATGGCTTTCAACTTGCGGCCTAAAAACACAGATGGCGTGACACACTAACAAATACCAGCACACTGCGGTATTTCACAGTCAAATAGCATTAAATCTTTGCAAACTGCATTCCATCACAACTTGGAATCCATAGTTCTAAGACGGTCTTAACTGTCTCAACTATGAGGGCTTTTCATTTCTTTCTGGTTATACAGCTCCGCTGATGATGGCTATGATGAGGTAGCCGAAACACGTGTCCGGAGAGAAAAACCAGCCGCGTTTGCAAAGATTGCTAAATTTATGTTAGAGGCCAAATGAACTCTCTAAGTGTTGTACCTTTATATATTTTTCTATATTATGTCGTTGCGGTGACTATACCTATATATATATATATATATATATATATATATATATATATATATATATATATATATATATATATATATATAAAGTTGAGTTTTTTTGCATTTATTTATATTACGAATACGATACTTTAATAATTCGTCAAAATTCTAAAAAAGCAATATTTTGGGAAACTTCTGCAAAAATTTTAACTTTCTAGGTGCCTTGGTCAAAATTTGTATTATAAATCAGAATCAAAATGTAAAATAATATACAGGGTGTCTCATTTAAAATTCCGAAGTTGCTATGAGTTTCAGAATGATCTGGCAACACTGCCTCTTTCAAAATATTTTTAAACGATAGAACACCAGCTCCTATAACCACACCCAAGTTTTCAGAAAAACATCTTCTGTCGTTTTCTAAATACTTCTAATAGGCCACTGAGTTTGGCGCACCCTGTATATATATATATATATATATATATATATATATATATATATATATATATATATATATATATATATATATATATATATATATATATTATATATATATATATATATATATATATATATATATATATATATATATATATATATATATATATTTATATATATATATATATATATATATATATATATATATATATATATACAGGGTGTTTCATTAAGGGTGATGAGGTACCATATCTCAGGAATTGTTACTCCAGGAGCTTTGGAAAAAAAATCCTAAGAAGGAAAGCGGCCAAGAGAAATTGCTGGAAATAATTTTTAAGTTCCTAACTCTGCCGCTAGGGGGCGTAATTGCTGTGGTCATGTAAGAAAAGACATTTTTCTGGAAATTATCCCTATAAAAGCTATCAAAAAATATTACACTGATAATTCTACTAGAATTCTACATCTTTTTGGTTTAACACTTTTTGCTGTAAGATGTAAAATTAGGGCGGAAGAGGAGGGGGAAAGTCTACTGATAAAAGTGTCCATAACTTTGGTTTGACTCAACCGAATTTGATGAACTTGGTCTCGTTTAAGAAAGGAAGGCTTGCTAATTTAAACAAAATAATGGCTGTGTTACATTGATTTTCGCGGCACTCGCTAGAGGGCGTTATTTGAGAAACTCTTTGTTTTTCCAATTTTTCTCCAAAATTTTAAATGGAATGACATAGTTATTATATCATAATCGAAAAGTAGAATAAATTTGCAAGAGAAAATGTAAAAAATTCGATTCGATATCTTCATTAGTTTCGGAGTTATAGCCAAAAGAATAATCAATATCATGTTAATTGAAAAAAGCAATTGTTTTTATAGGTCCGTGGTCAAGCGTGCCATGGAAAATAGAAAAAAATTTAAACTTTTTATTAAGTGTGTTTTTCTCTTTTTATTTAATTTTTAAACTGATTTTATTATTTCACACTCATAATTTTTATTTATTGTTTTGTTTTTGTTTACCTTCCTTCAGGCTTAGGACTGGTTCAAACCATGCGAAACGCAAGATTTGAAGCGTGTTTAAAGGCCAACGGGCCAAAACAACAATAAAAACCACAACCACCTTCACGTTCTTTATCAAGCCATAGAAATCTTGTTAAAAACAAACAACAAACAAATACTTTATCAATGTTCAAAATGACCACCGTTTTGCAAAATGCAAGTGTTACATTTTTCTCTAGTGCTGGAAACGGCAGTTTCAATTTCAGCTCGTGAAATCGTAGTTATGGCATTTTGAATTCTCTCAATCATTTTCTCCCGTGTGGTTGGTCGTGTTTGATAAACAATCTCTTTTAGTCTTCCCCACAAGTAGAAATCTAGCACGGTTAAATCGGGGGATCTAGGTGGCCACGGAAACAAACTACCCCTTCCAATCCAACGATTTGGGTAACTAGCATCTAAAAAGTCACGGAATCTTCCAGAAAAGTGGGCAGGGCATCCGTCATGTTGATACCATAGGGATCTTCTTATATCAAGAGGCACATCTTCTAAAAGGATAGGCAGGATATTTCGTAAAAAGTTTAAGTATGAGTCGCCATTTAGGTGGCCATGAAAGAAAAACGGTCCGATAATTCTGTTTCCTAAAATTCCGCACCACACGTTGACACTCCACCTGTTTTGGTGATCAACTTCCCGCATCCAATGGGGATTTGTTTCTGACCAGTAGTGCATATTGTGCAAATTGACTCTACCACAACTAGTAAAAGTTGCTTCATCTGTCCATAAAATCAAGGAGAGGAACTGGCAATTTCCGTTGCACATACCTCTTAACCAATAACAATAATCCCGCCGCCTGTCAAAATCAGTATCTCAAAGGGCCTGGTGTAAAACTACATGATAGGGATGCAGCTTAAAATCCTTTAAAATTCGGAACACTGTAGTGCAACTTATACCTAAGTCTAAAGAAATGTTTCTGATACTCAAGTGCGGATCCAGTTGCACGTACGCGAGAACGTTTATAATATTGTCTTCATTCCTTACTGAACGTCTCCTGATGGGCACTGAAATGGGACGTACACTACCCGTTGTTCTAAGACGTATTGCCAACCGCCGAAACACATTTCTACTATGGGGTCTTCGCTCAGGATACCTGACAGCATATTCACGTTCCGCAAGAGGAGCATTTTCAAAACACTGAAAATATACGGCAAGCAGATCGTAAGCCTCGGCGTTGGTATATGCCATTTTAGAAAGATGCAGCACAAAAGTTGAATAACGATGAACTCAAAATTCACAGAAAATCCAAGATAAAATCTTGAGAGATACTTAAAGGTTGATTAAAGTGACATTTCAATTTGTTTGTTTCCCTGACAACCTGCCGATTTTGTTTCATGGCTTACTAGGTAATTTTTTAATAATACGTCAGGTTAGTAAATTAAAGGCAATAGTAATGGAGTAAAAAGTGAAAAAAAGACACTTAATAAAAAGTTTAAATTTTTTTTTTATTTTCCATGGCACGCTTGACCACGGACCTATAAAAACAATTGCTTTTTTCAATTAACATGATATTAATTATTCTTTTGGCTATAACTCCGAAACTAATGAAGATATCGAATCGAATTTTTTACATTTTCTCTTGCAAATTTATTCTACTTTTCGATTATGATATAATAACTATGTCATTCCATTTAAAATTTTGGAGAAAAATTGGAAAAACAAAGAGTTTCTCAAATAACGCCCCCTAGCGAGTGCCGCGAAAATCAATGTAACGCAGCCATTATTTTGTTTAAATTAGCAAGCCTTCCTTTCTTAAACGAGACCAAGTTCATCAAATTCGGTTGAGTCAAACCAAAGTTATGGACACTTTTATCAGTAGACTTTCCCCCTCCTCTTCCGCCCTAATTTTACATCTTACAGCAAAAAGTGTTAAACCAAAAAGTGACCGGCAAAAAGTTGGACACATATGGGAAAAATTTTTATTATTGGAATATTGAAAAAACTTTTTATGCCGATTGTCTCTGCATGATGGGTAACCAAAAAATTGATTTTGACATTTGTTACGTGATTACTCGTTTGCCGGCAAAATGGAAAAAAATATATATTGTCATGGAAAACTGGTATTAGGTGACAAGATATTGAAAAAAGTTATTAGAAAAAAGTGTTTAGATTTTAATTTTATACTCCTTGGCAAAGTCTGGAGCCAAAATTAAAAAAAATATATTTTACATTTTTTGAAAAAAAATGTACAATATTAGTTTCATATTCCCATGAATTTAATAAAAATGTGTTAAATGATCGAAAACCAAGGTAATAACCTATTATCTCAACATTTTTGTTATTACTTAAAAGATTTATTTGATAAAATTTAAAATTTAGCTTTTTTCCATGTACTTGGGTGTGGCCAGGCCCTGTATCTGGCAATCATTTTGGTAGACACGTTAAAATTTCTTCAAAATTAGAGCAAACGGTCTTTCGTAAGCATATTGTTCCAGAAGTAACTATAAATGGTAAATATGGTTGCCAGATACAGGGCCTGGCCACACCCAAGTACATGGAAAAAAGCTAAATTTTAAATTTTATCAAATAAAACTTTTAAGTAATAACAAAAATGTTGAGATAATAGGTTATTACCTTGGTTTTCGATCATTTAACACATTTTTATTAAATTCATGGGAATATGAAACTAATATTGTACATCTTTTTTCAAAAAATGTAAAATATTTTTTTTTTAATTTTGGCTCCAGACTTTGCCAAGGAGTATAAAATTAAAATCTAAACACTTTTTTCTAATAACTTTTTTCAATATCTTGTCACCTAATACCAGTTTTCCATGACAATATATATTTTTTTCAATTTTGCCGGCGAACGAGTAATCACGTAACAAATGTCAAAATGAATTTTTAGGTTACCCATCATGCAGAGACAATCGACATAAAGAGTTTTTTCAATATTCCAATAATAAAAATTTTTCCCATATGTGTCCAACTTTTTGCCGGTCACTGTATATATATATAAATAAATAAATATATATGTAAATATATATTTATATATATATATATATATATATATATATATATATTTATTTATTTATATTTTATATATATATATATATATATATATATATATATATATATATATATATATATATATATATATATATATATATATATATATATATATATTTATATATACAGGGTGTTAGTGAATAAGTGCGACAAACTTCAGGGGGTGATTCTATATGAAAAAATAATGATAGTTTGCTATATAACTTTTGTCCGCAAATGTTTTGATTTCCGAGATACAGGGTGTTAAAGTTTTTATTAAAAAGTGACGATTTATTTATTGCTCTGAAACCCATCGAGATATGCAAATGAAATTTGGTAGGTTTTAAGAGGTAGTTATTGCGCATTTTCTGACATGCAATTAAGAATTTTATGTTTATCATTGGCGCGCATAAGGGTAATAATCTGAATTTTTTTAAAGAAAAAAATGGTACGCCACTGAGGTATATCAAACTAAAAACAATTTTAGAATTTCTCATTGAATTTGTGACAAAAAATCTCTCTTGCCTTTTTTTCGTATTGGGCGCCGTTTTTATGCAAAAAAATAAAACATCTTAACACGTATTTTTCATTTCTTTAATACATTATTAAAAACTATCTAATACAATAACATTAAAGCAGAACAATAACAGAAAATAACACTAATAAATGAATAGGCGCAAAGCTACAACAAATGTTGAAAATGACCTCCCTCAGACGTGATACAAGATTCAACTCTTTGCCTCATTGATTGTCGTATTCGCGCAAATATTCCTGGGGTATTTCTTATTGTCTCACGGCCGGCTATAATTCGATTCCTCAGGTCTTCAACATTTTCGACGGGAGTGGAATAAACTAACGACTTAAGAAAACCCCAAATGCAAAAATCTAGACAATTTAAATCCGGCGATCGAGCAGACCAATTTTCCGTACCTCCCCTACCTATCCAACGATTTGGATATAGGTACTGTATCTAAGTGATTACGTACATTAATGCTAAAATGGGCTGGTGTGCCATCATGCATGAACCAGAAGTGTTGTCTCAGCTGTAGAGGGATTTCTTCTAAAAGAGCAGGTAGCTCTTCCTGCAGGAGATTAAGGTAAGAGTCACCTGTTAGTCGTTGTGGGAGGAAATATGGACCGACTAAATGATCATCAATTACCCCAAGTCATACATTTACTGAAAACTGATACTGAAAATGAGCTTCACAGATTCCATGTGGATTTACCTCAGCCCATAAGTGATTGTCATGGAAATTTTGTATACTCTGTCCGTCCTCGTCAGTAAACAAAACGCCATTTAAAAAATTAGGAATTTGAGCGATTTGATGAAGAATCCAATGGCAAAAAACTAGGCGCGGAAAAAAGTCTCTAGGTAGTAGAGCTTGCACACGTTGAATGTGAAACGGATACAATTGCTGTTCTTTAAGAATTTTAAATACAGTTGCTTACATTCAATATGTTGGCAATTTTTCGAGTACTTGTTTCAGGTGACTCCGCAATTAACTGCTTCCTCTAGTTGCACAGTTCGTACTTCTCGAGGGCGTCCGCAGTCAGCCGTTTGTTTCTTAAATGTACCATTTTCGCGCAAACGTTGGTGCAGACGAGCAAATATTGTGTGATGGGGTACTCTACGTCCTGGATACAACTCAGCATACAATCGTCGAGCTTGCCGACCATTTCCATTACTTCGACCATAGACAAAATGCATGTCTGACAATTCCGCATTTGTATAATTTTCCATTCTTTTCGATAAAAGAAAAATTAATTACTTATTAACGTTAAAGCTATACCACACTAAAAGCTTAAAAATGAAGAAACTCTAATAATTTGACATTTCGATGAAATATTCGTATTTAACAGAATGTTGACAGTGGCCTACTAGATGATGTATTAAAGAAATGAAAAATACGTGTTAAGATGTTTTATTTTTTTGCATAAAAACGGCGCCCAATACGAAAAAAAGGCAAGAGAGATTTTTTGTCACAAATTGAATGAGAAATTCTAAAATTGTTTTTAGTTTGATATACCTCAGTGGCGTACCATTTTTTTCTTTAAAAAAATTGAGATTATTACCCTTATGCGCGCCAATGATAAACATAAAGTTCTTAATTGCATGTCAGAAAATGCGCAATAACTACCTCTTAAAACCTACCAAATTTCATTTGCATATCTCGATGGGTTTCAGAGCAATAAATAAATCGTCACTTTTTAATAAAAACTTTAACACCCTGTATCTCGGAAATCAAAGCATTTTCGGACATTTGCATTATTTTTTCATATAGAATCATCCCCTGAAGTTTGTCGCACTTTGTATATATATATATATATATATATATATATATATATATATATATATATATATATATATATATATATATATATATATACTTAAGATGGATACAAGCCAATATCTTGGTTGTTTGTTCAGCGATGTTTTTCATTTTTGGTAGGAGGATGTATGGTCATAAGGCGCACATTTTACCCAGGGTTAGAAATGCGATACCTCATAGACGTACGTTTTAATGGGGTTTGATTGTTTTTTATTCAAGAGTAAACTACCTTTAGGAGAGTATTTATTTCAAATCTGATAAATTATGTTAAATACTCCTTAACCAAGACACTTAAGTTCTAATTTTGATAAAGATTGATACAGGGTGTGTCATAAAAAATGACATTTTTTATTTTTTTAAGTAAATACTTACGACGCCACTGGATAAACAACTGGTCTATATCAACATTATAATAATCAATTTAAGTTTTCAGATAGCTTCCATAATAATTAAGATGTTTAATTTTGTTTCATTTAAAAACCGTTATTTTTCAGTTTGTTAATACACAGGAATAAAATCCGTTACAAAAGAATTAAAAAACCCAGCTTTCAATGAAAAGTGAAGTATGATTTTTTTTCATTAATGAAAAAAATCCAAACAATTATTTAAAATAATCACTATTAACTTCAGTGGCGTCGTAAGTATTTACTTAAAAAAATTAAAAATGTCATATTTTTTATGACACACCCTGTATCAATCTTTATCAAAATTAGAACTTAAGTGTCTTGGTTAAGGAGGATTTAATATAATTTATCAGATTTGAAATAAATACTCTCCTAAAGGTAGTTTACTCTTGAATAAAAAAAATCAAACCCCATTAAAACGTACGTCTATGAGGTATCGCATTTCTAACCCTGGGTAAAATGTGCGCCTTATGACCATACAGCCTCCTACCAAAAATGAAAAACATCGCTGAACAAACAACCAAGATATTGGCTTGTATCCATCTTAAGTGGGACACCCCTGTATATATATATATATATATATATATATATATATATATATATATATATATATATATATATATATATATATATATATATATATATATATATATATATAAAATGGATCTCACCTTAATCAGGAAACGTATATATATATATATATATATATATATATATATATATATATATATATATATATATATATATATATATATATATATATATATATATACACATTTCCTGATTAAGGTGAGATCCATTTCAGTGAAATAGTAGACATCCCGAGATCTGTTTTGCAAGGAGAGATCCGAATTTGGACCTCGCCTTGTTTTGCGTGGATATGAGCGGCATTTGGTTCGATACTGCCTCTAACGAATTTCTACAAATTTTTGTTTGGATCTCATTTTACACCTTTTTTTTATATTACATACAACTTGGGTTCAAAAACAAACTTTCAGAGGGCGCTCTGATCGTCTGCATCTAGTGTTGTGTATCCTAGTTAAGGCGAGATCCGTCAATAACGGCAACGTTGGCGGAGCGAGTTGACTGTACAGCTTGCGCACGTGATATCTACTACCGATTTCTATTGGATCTTATACAGCGCGTTCAAGCTGCTTAAATCTTATGTTTTATATTATATCAACAATGGTTATATATCATTAATAATTTTTAGAGTTCTAATAAGAGAGTCCAAAATCGTTCCGCGTAACTTACCTTCACTATTGATTTTATAGAGAAATTCTTATATTTCGATTTTGATTTAACAATACGCCATCTAGCGGTAAAATTACAAAGTGGAAAATAATTTTAATAGATTTCTCGGGATCACTTTTGTAATAATATTTTTTTCCCGAAAGCTGTAGGGCAAATAGTTTCCTAGATACAGCCGGTGGCCGACCTTAGCGGGACACCCGGTATATATATATATATATATATATATATATATATATATATATATATATATATATATATATATATATATAAATATGCAAATCGGCCGGGACGCAAGTCTCAAACATATATATATATATATATATATATATATATATATATATATATATATATATATATATATATATATATATATATATATATATATATATATATGTTTGAGACTTGCGTCCCGGCCGATTTGCATATTTGTCCCGGTTAAAAAACCCAAAGGTAATTCTAATGACAATAATAATCTCCAACTTTCAATATAAAAACAATTTAATTCTTAAATAAAATACAAAGCAACTACTAAAAAATCTGAGCAACCAAGAAACACAACACATGAATGAAGTAAATGATTTTTATAAACGATGCATCTCAAACCTGGAGCTCTGGGAAAATTATAGTTTTGGCAATGCAGAACAGTTTTCCTGGATATGCAATCCACATGAAATAAAATGGAATCAGGTTGAAGTGTCCGCTGAATGTATAAAAAATAAGTTTCCCATCGAAAATAAAAGAAATGTGGACGAACTTTTTGACGAAGTAGTTTTGACAAAAACTTTTTTTGAATCTAAAAAGAATGAGTGGAAAGACAATGATAATACTGATAATTATGAACAAAAATGGCTCGTTCAAGCACTTTGCAGAACAACAAGTTAAAGTTCCTCATCTGGAGAAATTAACTGAATTTATTTTGTGCCTTCCTGGGACTTCCGCGCCGGTTGAGCGAGTGTTTTCAATCATGAAGCATATTTGATCTGATGATCGTGGAAAAATGCTTGATTCGACAGTCAGATCACTTCTGTACTGTAACATAAACTTTAATTTGACTTGCGCAGAGTTTTACGATAAAATTAAAATATATATATAAAAATATATATATATATATATATATATATATATATATATATATATATATATATATATATATATATATATATATGTATATACAGGGTGGTGCAACCAAGATGGGGTGGACGATTGTGAGTAAACGGTGAGGAATTTCGAAAATTTTTTTTTTGTATATTATGGATAGTCAAACCCGCTATGTTTTAAAATTATAGCCATAATACAGGGTGGTCCGAAAAACTCGTGGCGAACCAAACTTGTGTTTTTTTAAATGGGACACCCTGTATATAATTGTTCCCATTGATTCTCCTGTTCATTACGATCATTTTGATATAAGGTTTATTGGGTCTAAAACTTATAGGAATGGGAATGGGACGCGGTTGAAGTTTAGAAAATGCTCACAGTTCGGCCATTTTAAAAAAAAATTTGAAACAGGTATGGAAAAACCAAATATTCCATAAAACGTTACATATCCTTGAATACATTAATCGCTTGCAATTTGTTTAAAATTATTCACTGTTATACAGGGTGGTCAAGTTTTGCAAATACGCCCTGGACTCATTTTTTTTAAATGGAACACCCTGTATATTTTATTTTCATCTTAAAGATAACATTGCTAGCTTTCAAAAAATACCATACATGATGCCTTTCTGACCAACAGTTTTTTAGTAAACTAGCCGTGAAACCAAGGTTTCTTCATTCTAATACGATTATACTGAATTTACGTTGTTTATTATTAAATATCCAATAGTAGGAGGCCATGACACTATCATAAATGAAACAGGATTGACGACCTTGCCAAAGCTACTGCCGTACAATCCATTATTTACAAGTTAAGTGTAGGTGGCCCAATAATTATGAGGTAAGAAGACTGAGACCCGAAACTTTTACATGTTTATTAGAGATATTTCAAAAAACAGAAAATATTGTTTTTAGGAAATGTAAAGTAATTAATAAACCAGTTATAAACAAATTTTTTGAGAAACGAGTTGCCAGTATTGGTTGAAGATTTACGTTTAATGGTAAGGGGATCCTTATGGTTTGAACATAATGGAGCGCCTCCGCATTGGCATAGGAATGTAAGATATTTTGTCGATAAATTGGAAGACAGATCGTTGGATTGGGCGAGGTGGACCAGGTAAGTGGTCAGCCAGACCACCCGACTTAACACCACTAGATTTTTTCTATGGGGGCATGTTAAAGAAGAAGTCTATAAAGAGGTTCCAACCACTGTGGAAGATATGAAGACGAGAATAAGAAACAGTTTTCGCAACGTTTCAGAACAGACTTTGAGAAAAGTGAAACTTTCATTTATGGATAGACTCGAAATGTGCCTTCAGCAAGATGGTGGTTTAGTTGAACCCCTTATATGAGCATTGTTAATTGTTTATATTAAATTAGGTTTACAAGTAAGTACATACCGAAGTAATTTTAAAAGATGTTCTGTTTTTGCTTAATTAATTTTTTTAAACTATTAATAATACTGATAACTGATTATCTTTGTTTATAACTGGTTTATTAATTACTTTACATTTCCTAAAAACAATATTTTCTGTTTTTTGAAATATCTCTAATAAACATGTAAAAGTTTCGGGTCTCAGTCTTCTTACCTCATAATTATTGGGCCACCTACACTTAACTTGTAAATAATGGATTGTGCGGCAGTAGCTTTGACAAGTTCGTCAATCCTGTTTCATTTATGATAGTGTCATGGCCCCCTAATATTAGATATTTAATAATAAACAACGTAAATTCAGTATAATCGTATTAGAATGAAGAAACCTTGGTTTCACGGCTGGTTTAATAAAAAACTGTTGGTCAGAAAGGCATCATGTATGGTATTTTTTGAAAGCTAGCAATGTTATCTTTAAGATGAAAATAAAATATACAGGGTGTTCCATTTAAAAAAAATGAGTCCAGGGCGTATTTGCAAAAGTTGACCACCCTGTATAACAGTGAATAATTTTAAACAAATTGCAATCGATTAATGTATTCAAGGATATGTAACGTTTTATGGAATATTTGGTTTTTCCATACCTGTTTCAAATTTTTTTTAAAAATGGCCGAACTTTGAGCATTTTTTCAACTTTAACCGCGTCCCATTCCCTTACTATAAGTTTTAGACCCAATAAACCCTATATCAAAATGATCGTAACGAACAGGAGAATCAATTGGAACAATTATATACAGGGTGTCCCATTTAAATAAACACAAGTTTGGTTCGCCACGACTTTTTTGGACCACCCTGTATTATGGCTATAATTTTAAAACATAGCGGGTTTGACTATCTATAATATCCAAAAAAAAAATTTTCGAAATTCCTCACCGTTTACTCACAATCGTCCACCCCATCTTGGTTGCACCACCCTGTATATATATATATATATATATATATATATATATATATATATATATATATATATATATATATATATATATATATATATATATATATATATTTATATATATATTTTAATTTTATCGTAAAACTCTGCGCAAGTCAAATTAAAGTTTATGTTACAGTACAGAAGTGATCTGACTGTCGAATCAAGCATTTTTCCACGATCATCAGATCAAATATGCTTCATGATTGAAAACACTCGCTCAACCGGCGCGGAAGTCCCAGGAAGGCACAAAATAAAATCAGTTAATTTCTCCAGATGAGGAACTTTAACTTGTTGTTCTGCAAAGTGCTTGAACGAGCCATTTTTGTTCATAATTATCAGTATTATCATTGTCTTTCCACTCATTCTTTTTAGATTCAAAAAAAGTTTTTGTCAAAACTACTTCGTCAAAAAGTTCGTCCACATTTCTTTTATTTTCGATGGGAAACTTATTTTTTATACATTCAGCGGACACTTCAACCTGATTCCGTTTTATTTCATGTGGATTGCATATCCAGGAAAACTGTTCTGCATTGCCAAAACTATAATTTTCCCAGAGCTCCAGGTTTGAGATGCATCGTTTATAAAAATCATTTACTTCATTCATGTGTTGTGTTTCTTGGTTGCTCAGATTTTTTAGTAGTTGTTTTGTATTTTATTTAAGAATTAAATTGTTTTTATATTGAAAGTTGGAGATTATTATTGTCATTAGAATTACCTTTGGGTTTTTTAACCGGGACAAATATGCAAATCGGCCGGGACGCCGGGACGCAAGTCTCAAACCGGGACGTATGGTAAGCCTATATATATATATATATATATATATATATATATATATATATATATATATATATATATATATATATATATATATATATATATATATATATATATATATATATATATATATATATATAGATAGATAGATAGATAGATAGATAAAAAGGTAACATTTTATCGGGATTTGCGGTCTGTGGATAATGAAACTACTTTTTTCTTAAATACCCAATATTTCGCCAATGTTTATTGGCTTCTTCAGGGGCAAACTACAAAAATGTAAAAACAACAGACAATAAAATGAACAAATACATGTTACAAAAATTACTTACATAACTAGAGTCAATCCTTAAAAAAAAATAAAACTGCCATTGTCACGTCACAAATTATCAAAGTCAAACGGCATTACACACAACTATTTTTACAAACTTACAGAAAACACTGAAAGAAGAGTACAAACAAAGATATATATTTTATTATTTACTACCTGTTTCAATTCCATATTATGTTTTTTACAGAAGAACAAAAAATAAAACTGCTGCTATATTGATACACCAAGCGAATTATTTTTAGTTGATAATGTTTAAAATATTGCAGTAAATATTGCTCAACTGACTGGTGTCGGACTTGTAATTAATAGAATTTTTGTTTTTGTTTATGTGATACATTTCAAGGAATAAACGGCTTTTGTAGTTGTTTTCCTGAGTCAGAACTTTTATATTCCTGTAATCGAAATTATGACCTGTTTTTAAATGGTGATCAACCGTAGCACATAGGTTCTTTCCCAACCTACAATCACTTTTATGTTGTGAGACCCTCTGTTTTAGCCACTGTGACGTATGTAGCAACCCTGACAATTCAAACATGAGAGTCGATAGACAACGATACTGTTGTATAATTGAGGTGTTTTGTCCTTTACTTTTGAAAATAGGTTATAGTTTTTTAACTGATTGTATTTTGCTATTTTAATGTGTGTGAAATCATTGAAAAGGGATATCACGGAATTTGTTAATTTGTCTATGTAAGGGAGTTTCTTATATTTTATTATTTGCGGGATTGGATCATCTGTCGTGCCATCAAAAGTATTGGAATTGTAAATAAGTTTTTTTAAAAGGTGTCTGGGATAACCATTGTTGACAAACATATCGAAGAGTATATTTAATTTCTTGTCCAGAAACCTCTCATCGCTAATATGCTTAATTCGATTTTTCATAGCAATTACGGTATTGTATTTTTGATTTTTTCGGTGATTTGAATAATAATTTATGAATCTACCCGATGCTGTAGGTTTTTGGTACCAATCCAATATTAATGTATTGTTATTATTGGTTATTATCACTCTGGTGTCCAAAAACGGGACACTACATTAACTTTCCACCTCAATAGTGAACTGGATATGCGAATTAAACAATTCCAAAGTAGTCTGGATTGCGTTGTTGGGTACCGAACAAATCAAATCGTCTACATACTTGTAAATAAAAGGCAAGTGAAAAGGAAAACGAGGAATAACAATGTCCAGTAGATGATCCAAAACAATCGTTGCCAAAATCGGGCTAATGGGGGATCCCATAGGTGTACCAAAAATGTATCGGTAAAATTTATTATTAAAAGAAAAATAAGTGTTATTAAAAATAAAATTTATTAGGGAAATAAAGTTGTTCTTTGTCAGTGACGTGTAATTTGTAATTAGTTCCCACTTTTGTTGCAAGACGTCCAAAAACCTACATGTGTCGTGGTTAATCCGGGAATACATCCGTTCGTTTGATTCGTTTCTAGTTGAAACTTGCCGACGTTTCGCCAAAATCTCATTTGGCATCTTCTGTGCTTACTCGCTGGTCGTAGAAAGTAAACTGAGGGTGGCAGCCGCAGTGCGTGGTTTTATAGTGGATCGCCTCGGTCTTAGGTCGTATCTATTGGCCGGCGTTGGCTCCGCCCCCTGAGTGGTCTGCTTGGGAGCTGTGTTCGGCTTCACTTGGTTCTCGGCCATCGTGGTGTTAATGTTAGAGGGCTTGATGATGGATTTCCATGTTGCTGGAAGGTTCAAGACATCGTCGCGTTTGTTTAGGTTGCCGCTTTTTTCTATTTCGATTGCTTCGCGGATAAGCCTGGTTTTGTAGTGGTCTATGTTGGCTATCTGTTTGCAGGTGCCGAAGTTGATTTTGTGTCCTGTTTCAAGCTGGTGACGGAAAAGGGCTGACGATGTTTGTTTGTTCTTGATGCAGAGCTTGTGTTCTTCTAATCTTGCTGATATTCGTCTATTGGTCTGTCCTACAGATGTTTTGCTGCAGGTCCCACATGAGATGCTGTAGACACCGTGGTTTTCAAGTTTTATTTTATCTTTTGGGTTTCTTAGAGATGATCCTATTGTTTGGTGTGGCTTGTAGGCTGTCGCGATGTTGTGCTTGCGTAGGATTCTCCCGATTCTGTCTGTTGTTCCCTTGATATATGGTAGTATAGATATGGGCCTGTCTTTGGTGGATTCTTCAGGTTTCTTTTTTTGGCGATTTTGTTCCTGGTCTATGGCTTTTTTATTGGGGTGTGATTTAAACGGGCAGCGAAATTTTACAATTTTGACACATCGTAATATATGATTGGCCGGCGAAATGATGGATTGGGCGGTGAAGCTTGATCAGGTAATAAAACAAAAATTGGTCTGCGTTTTAGATTTGAACAAGCAGCTTCAAAATCTTTTAAGTAGTAAAAAAAAATAAGTTGCAACTAAATAAATATTTGGTCTGTGCGAAATAACTTACATTTTATTTTTTTTTTGCCTGCTCCAAAATCAAGTTGACTGCTGAAAAAATATTGTAACATTACAAATTGATGGGTAATCTAATACTGTTCTGACTGCTCTAAAATTAACTTAGCGTGTAATAGGGGGTAATTAATTACTTAAAAAATAAAGCATTTAATTAGAAAACTCCAAATATTGATTAATGTAAAAGCACATACATTTCATGGTATTATTAGTAAGGCTGCCCACCATGAGCGCCCACAGGAATTGTAAAGTTGTATATCTCTGTTGCTACATACGGGACCCATACCAAATTCAGGTGAGCCTACTAGGAATGTTTTGGTAAAGAAAAAAAGTTAAATTTTTGCTTGCCCCCTGAGAAAAAAATGAACACATTTAGGTATTTTATTCATTAATTTTTCTAAACAAATTTTACATCATTTCGACGACAATTTTTAAATTTTAAGAGAAAAAAATGTGTTAGTAGAAAGTTATAGTCATTTGATTTTTTTATAAATTACGTTTTTCTACAAACGTGTTAAAAATGCATTTTTTATCACGCCGCAGATGCCATTAAAAATGTTACTTTATGGCACTAGTGTTAAAAGTACTTTATAGCACTAGTGTTAAAAGTAATACTATGGCAACTACGACGCCAACAATGGTTGTTGGTTTTTTTGACAAATGTCAACTTCATAATTTTATATTATATCTACGATGCTACTTAAAACTATGTGTTTCCAATATGTTAAACTTTCTAAAAATTGTAATTGTGTTTTTGTTTTTTATTGGCGTTTGTAGAAAAAAATTGTATGATATTTGTGTTAAAAGTACTTTTAAGGCACTCATTTGAATTGCAGAATTCGCTTCGCTCATTCTGCAAACTTTCAAATTCGTGCCGTAAAATTGTACTTTTAACACTTATATCATAAATAACTATTTAAGTTTAAAAAAATTCAAATGACTTTAAGTTTCAACTAACACATTTTTTCTCTTAAAATTTAAAAATTTTCGACGAAATGGTGTAAAATTTATTTAGAAAAAATAATAAATAAAATACCTAAACGTGTTCATTTTTTTCTCAGGGGGGGCCAAGCAAAAATTTAACTTTTTTTCGCAAATTCCAAAATATTTTTTTTCTTTACCAAAACATTCCTAGTAGGCTCACCTGAATTTGGTATGGGTCCCGTATGTAGCAACAGAGATATACAACTTTAAAATTCCTGTGGGCGCCCATGCTGCCCACCGACCGAACTAACGAATCTCGCCGGTATCTTCAAACCCTTGCCAACTAAAAATATTAAATACAGGTCATTTGACTTTCTGGCTTCTAAAGTAAATATTTTGCAGAAAACGAAACGCTGCTTAAAAACTGCTGAACGATATTTAAATACCGAGCACATTTTATTCACAGCCTAATTTATTTTGTCACCAGCCGACTAATAATTTCACCGCCCAATTAATAATTTTACTGCTCGAATAGATTTCGGACTGCCCAACGGGATAGTTATTTGTTACTTAAAGCTTTATTATGCCGACCACATGAACTATATTTTGCCCATCATTGTTTCACAGGCAGTTTATTTAAAGTATTGACAGAAAATTATTATACCGCCCGAGTAATTTTTTTGCCGGTTGGGCTTACCTACCTACTTATTTAAATCGCACCAGAAATAATTACTTTCCTTTTTATTGTATGTGTTTTGTAGCCGTTTTGTTTCAGAGCTGTTTTTATGTTGTCTAGTTCCTGTTGTTTCCCTTGGGAGTCTGTCAGCCGGATGGATCGTGCAATCAGTGTGTTGGCTACTCCTTGTATTTGAGTCGGGTGGTGATGAGACTCAGCGTTGAGGTATCTGTTTGTGTGTTGGTTTTCTATATACAGTGTGTCGCAGAGTTCCTTCTTTTGTTTTTGTTATTAGCACGTCTAAGAATGGAAGACTGTTATTTTCTTCGAGTTCTATGGTGAACTGGATTTTTGGATGGCGGGAATTTAGATGATCCAAGAGTTGGTGGAGTTTGTCCTTGCCGAAAGACCATTTTACGAAAACATCGTCGACATATCTAATCCATAGTTTTGGTTTGAGATGGGCTTCTTCAAGAGCATTGTTTTAGAAGTAGGTCATGAAGAGGTTTGCTATGGCTGGTGGTAGTGAAGAACCCATTGCTGCGCCTTCCGTCTGTCTGTAGATTTGGTCGTCGAATAAGAAGTCTGCGTTTCAATATTAAATTAGGTTTACAAGTAAGTACATACCTAAATAATTCTAAAAGATGTTCTGTTTTTGCTTAATTAATTTTTTTACACTATTAATAATACAGATAACTGATTATCTTTGTTTATAACTGGTTTATTAATTACTTTACATTTCCTAAAAATAATATTTTCTGTTTTTTGAAATATCTCTAATAAACATGTAAAGGTTTCGGGTCTCAGTTTTCTTACCTCACCTACGCTTAACTTGTAAATAATGGATTATGCGGCAGTAGCTTTGACAAGTTCGTCAATCTTTTGTTTCACTTATGAAAGTGTCATGGCCTCCTAATATCAGATATTTAATAATAAACAACGTAAATTCAGTATAATCGTATTAGAATGAAGAAACTTTGCTTTCACGGCTAGTTTACTAAAAAACTGTAGGTCAGAAAGGTATCATGTATGGTATTTTTTGAAAGCTAGTAATGTTATCTTTAACATGAAAATAAAATATATAGGGTGTTCCATTTAAAAAAAATGAGTCCAGGGCGTATTTGCAAAACTTGATCACCCTGTATAACAGTGAATACTTTTAAACAAATTGCAAGCGATTAATGTATTCAAGGATATGTAACGTTTTATGGAATATTTGGTTTTTCCATACCTGTTTCAAATTTTTTAAAAAAATGGCCGAACTGTGAGCATTTTTTCAACTTTAACCGCTTCCCATTCCCTTACTATAAATTTTAGACCCAATAAACCCTATATCAAAATGATCGTAACGAACAGGAGAATCAATTGGAACAATTATATACAGGGTGTCCCATTTAAAAAAATGCAAGTTTGGTTCGCCACGAGTTTTTCGGACCACCCTGTATTATGGCTATAATTTTAAAACATAGCGTGTTTGACTGTCTATAATACCCAAAAAATTTTTTTTCGAAATTCCTCACCGTTTACTCTCGATCGTCCACCCCATCTTGGTTGCACCACCCTGTATGTATATATATATATATATATATATATATATATATATATATATATATATATATATATATATATATATATATATATATATATATATTATATATATATATATAGTGTACATATATAAATACAATTTTTATTTTATACAAAAAGTTACATTTTCCTTAAATTCCTAATTAGACGAGTAATAAGAAAGATTTTTTATAGTAATACTTAGAAAGATAACACTTAAGAAATAAATAAATAAAGCAAATACTCTTTAAAAGTATTTAAACATAAACCTTGAGTTTTAGAACGTTAGGTAAATCTGTAAATTAACTGAAACTTTCGTCATATACAATCTGAACCCTATCAATTAAAAGTTAATTTGATTAGTTCTTTTAGTAATCAACAACTGTTAAGTGAGCTACTTTACCATTTTTTTTTTCAAAACTCTTAATGCGAATAACTGTACATTTGGATTGTACAATTTAAAAAAAAATATTATTATTATATCAATATCCATAGTCATTGAATTAGATATAAGCAACAATAGGAACATACACTTACTCTTTGTTTTTTCTTTTCATGTCAACACATCACTGTGCACCCAAGACCTGGTCCAAGGAACCTGTAAAACTCATCCAGCTGCCACGCTCTCCAGGTGTCAGGCAAGCAACTGGGACAAACCTTGTCCATCCATGTCCCATGAGCATCCAGCACCGACTGCCATGATATGCTATTGCCTACCAATGCCTGAAAAAGCAATCAATCTGGTTCCAGGATGTTCAATCAAAACAGCCCAAGCGAATGGTCAAAGTCTGAACTCGTCCACTCGAACTTAGAAGCACTGGCACGACCGTCAACTACACCAACACCGAAATTAGCAAGGCCTTTAACAACGACGAACACATACAAACGAAACACGTAAGGAAGAAAAGCACCACTTGTACACTACCTGGCACCTCCACCAAATGGCAGGCCCATATTTTAGGAGCGCGGCTAGGGACGTAGAGGTATCGGAACTTTAACTTGATTAGAATTAAACGCAAGTTAAAAACAAACTTCAATTATTTATTCACAATAAATTGGAACAGTATAAAATGATTCAATCTTAACATAAAATAAAGGACACATAATATGTAATTACTCTCGAAAGACAACCTTCGCAACTTAATTTTCTATTACTTACAATGATATAAGTTGCAAGACCATCTCTTCTACCACTCTCTCACAATAAATTGGAAGCGATTCATAATTTGTATCCTGAGTAAACTAAGTCAAAAAACATATCCACTATGAAATATTTGAAATCTCATTTACAGGGTGTTTTATTTCTAGGTCCAAAGTCAGAAAACTTCTAATTGAAAAATGTCACTTTTATCAAACGGAACACCCTATATAGGTATTTTAATTCAAATTACAAATATTTAAATGAATATTTTGTGACTTAATACCATGTGCACCAATATAGTTACGTGTACAGCTCTTGTAATATAGTAAATGACAAATTCATCATCTATAGAAGAACAAATATATGAACATAGTTATGACAGTAAAAGTTTGTTTTAAAAATCATATGAGTATGATATGCACGGAGGCACAGTAGATCAACTAAAGTAGGAATTAAATAGGCACTTTTTGACAAGAAAATTAGTGAAAATAGGCAAAACGCTGTGACAAAATTGAACTGTCACACTTTCTAACCAATAGATGTTCATACCTTTTAATAACTGGACGCATATATCTATTGGTTTATCACAATGCACCTAATGATTACCTATACTTTATAGCTCGTCAAAAACTTTTTATATTTTGTAAAGAATGTCCTATCCCTATCTCTAATAGTTTTAGAAATATTTTGATTGACATTTTGAATACAATAGGTAATGGGTACCTACTTCCCTTCGCGGTAGAAGTAAAAACCTGTAGGTAAACTAGCTAAATATAAACATAGATATCTTTACATTTACACTAAAATGTAATGAACACGTTATTTTTGTAACTGTAACACCCCAAAAAAATCAGTTTTTTAATAAATATTCGAATAGATGTCCTTCTTGTTCAATACACGTGTCAATTCTTCTGATATTTTCCCGGGCATGCCTGTTGTTATTGTGTGACATATATCCCTAGTCATATTCTCCATGTCCTGCCTTGTCGTAGGTGGTGTGACATACCCATGGATTTATTAAGACTGGATACGGGATGAGTTAACATTCTTTCAAGCCAAAAAAAACCATTCTAAACGACACTGTAAACACAATTTGTAAACATTGGCCACATCTTATTTTACCTTGAATTTTGTACAAAAAATGCGTTAGAAGCATCACAAGATTTACTAAAAGTAACAAAAGCCCTAAAATATTTTATTTTTCTGCTAAATAATAATAAATTTAAGTTAAAAAAGTTTTATTATTTATAGGTTATGTTATTTCTAAAGGTGTTTATTTAAAGTCGCTCCGAGTCATTTATCAATCTATAAGTCGCACTTTTTCTTTTCTAGTTCATTAGACAAAGACGTACGTGTAACCGAGCGTTCGCAGACGTTTTTCCTAACAGCCAGCAGACAGCAACACTTCTGAGCTCCAACACTCCAATGCTATTTTATCTCTTTCTACTACCATTCTTGATTCAATTACGTAGTAATTCGTAGTCTTGTCTATGTTCGTAGTTCGTAAACTGCTCCCCCAAGAGAATAGCAAAACAACAAAATATAAGGCTTCACGTTCGATACGCTCACAGTATACAGATATCGAATCCTTGTTATAGTAAATCCATGGACATACCCTATCTTTTATGTAGTCCCACAGGAAAAAATCTAACGGGGTAAGGTCACAAGACCTTGGTGGTCATGTAACAAGACCCCCGCGGACAATCCATCTTTGAGGATAGTGCTGATCTAAATATTCTCTGGCTTCACGATAAAAGTGGGGGGGGGGGGGGGGCACCATCTTGTTGGAGCCACATATTTTGACGTTGATGAAACTCTGCTAATGCCAATAGTCTTGGCAACTCCGGTTGCAAGAAAAATAAATAAGTAGGTGCGTTTAAATGTTCATTAAAAAAATATAGCCCTATAATTCTGTTGTGAAGAATGCCGCACCACACACTAACCGACCAATGGTTTTGGTGTTGAACTTCATGGACCCAATGTGGGTTCTCCGTTCATGTTGTGTTTATTGGCAACACCATTACTTCTAAATGTAGCCTCATCTGAATACATTATAAATTTTTAGAAAATTGGTTACTTCAATTTGGGCACGTAACCATTGGCAGTAAGTTACGAGCCTTTGAAAATCTTCATAGTGAAGTTCCTGATGAATTTTTTTTTAACTGAACTAACGTCACAAAAGGAAAAGCACTGAAAAGTATGAAATAATATTGTGTACGTATTTATTACTGAGGTTAATGGTCAACTTAATTTTGTTCATTTCTACAAAACATTTTTTTTTTTTTTAGTGCACCTATTCTTCCCCCCTCCCTTCATCTTATCTCTCCCTCTTTAAATGTGAAACAGTCATGTTATATTAGATTTTCTGACCTCAATAACCACAAAAATGACATATTAGTTAACATTTTTGAAGAAATACCAACTCCCTCTCCCAGTTATTTTTTATAATATCTGTTTCACAAAATTAGCTTATCTGACCTCAATAACCCCGAAAATGTCACATTAATTAACATTGTTGGACAAATTACCAATCGCATCACCCACCGTTAATTTTCTTAACATCTATTAGAATAAAATAAAATTACATTTTTTGAAAAATTGCCAATCGCACCAACACCTCCCCCCCCCCCCCCCCCGTTAATTTTCTTACCATCTATTAGATAAAATTAGATTTTATGACTTCAATAACCACGAAAATGACACATTTAACATTTTTGGAAAGATTTCCAGTCGCTTCTTTTTATTCCCCCCTCCCTCCGTTAATTTTTTAAACATATATATTAGGCAAAATTACTTTTTTTGACCTCAATAACCCCGAAACTGACATATTCGTTATCATTTTTGGAGAAATTTTCAGCCGTTTCCTTTTATCCCCCCTCCCCGATAACTTTTTAACATCTGTTAGACAAAATTGGATTTTCTGACTTCAATAACACAAAAAATGACACATTAGTTTACGTTTTTGATGACATTGCCAGTCGCTTCTACCACCCCCCAGCCTAATTTTCTTAACATCTATTACACAAAATTAGATTTCCTTACCTTAATAACCCCGACAATGACATATTGGTTCACATTTTTGGAAGAAATTACCAATCGCTCACTTTTTACCCCCTCCGGCCCCACCCCCCGTTAATTATTTTACCATTAAAATGATACATCCAACATTTTTTGAGAAATTACCAGCCGCGCCTTTTTATCCACACCTCCCCTGTTATATTGTTTAACAACTGTTAGACAAAATTAGATTTTCTGAGCTCAATAACCCCGAAAATTACATATATTAGTTAACACCTTGGAAAAATTTCCAGCCGCTTCTTTTTATACTCCTCCCCCCCCCCCCCCCCACGTTAAATATCTTAAAAATAGATTTTCTAAAATGTTATAAAACATGTGTTTATTTTGTAGAGTATTTTACGTAGTTTTAAGGTAATAGAACCGTATAACAATTTTACTCCATTACAAACTTTGAACCCTCATTTCATCCCTCTAGGGGTTGATTTATTAAAAACTGTGAAACGCGTGATTAAATATTTATTTTTTAGAGTAGGTACTTCTATGAAGTTTCGAGTTAATAAGACCATTTAATATTTTTTCTACACACAAAGTTTGAACCCCTGTTTCACGCCCTTAGGGGTTGAATTTTGAAAAACCCTTCCTGAGTGCACGCCTATATAAGAAACCTCTATGCAAAATTTCAAGTTTCTAGCGGTCGCTACCTCAGTCAATCAGTCTGTCAGTCAGTCAGTTTCTTCTTACAATTTTTATCTGCCTCGCCCAAAACATAAATCATAAGTCTCATAAATCATCAATCATAAATCTATCGATTAATTCATTTTTGGAAAAATTCATTTTAAGTGTAAATAACTGGACAATAACATTTACAGTAAAAACCCAACTTTAAAACCGATCTGATTTTCAATGTCACTAACATTATTTTCATTTGTTTTCCATGGCTACTGAGATCAATTGACAAAAGATGTTATAACGAGAACAGCAAATCCCGAAAAATCAAAATATTTCAAAAACTGTTAGAGATAGGACATTCTTTACAAAATGTGAAGAATTTTTGACGAGCTATAAAATGGCAGAAAATATATAGGGTTTGATCCGGTGGGCTTTAATTGATTTAAAAGTGACATTTGATAAAAGTTTTCTTGGACCTAGAGATAAAACAGTCTGTAATGAGATGTCAAATACTTCATTTTTGACTTAATTTACTCAGGATACAATTTATAAATCGCTTGGAGTCGAAATTTAAGTAGTATTTTCACAACAAAGAGATGCTTGCAAATGCTAAATTTTCATTACAAGTCGAATTATCTTGAAAACTATGACATTTTCGTATACTAAAACATAGTGAAAAGCTATGAAATTTTACGTAGAATTCAAAGATCCATTCAAATACAGGGTGTCCCATTTAAAAAAATCTAACTTTGTGACACCCTACTTTTTGAACGCACCCTGTATAATTCAAAATATTTTTAAAATGTGCAGAATATTCAACCATACCTCAACACGAAAGCTTATTATCGACAAATCTTATCTTAAAGGCATAAAATTACTCCGCGCAATCATTGACTCACCCGGTACAGGAGGTAACTAGGTAAATAAAATTGCTTTGACAGCCACCAACATTTACCACTTACATAAGACACGGTCGACTGTCTACTGCTGTTAAAAGTTTCTAAAATGTTCAATTTACTTTTTTTTATGCTCTGACAGCCCACGAAGACCGAAGTCTAAGTACTATGTACCGTGGGTGTACTGGGGAAATCCGACTCACACATCCAGAGCTGGAAACATCCGTAGGGACTTCACCAGCCCTTTAAGGGGATGTGTGGGGTGGTACCACCTCGGTCGAGGAAGAAATCCTCTACCACCTTCCAATTGACAATCACAAAATATCCATGGTCGAAACGGGATTCGAACCCGCGCCTTCTTTGTTGCAAAGCTGGCGCCGTACCAACTCGGCTACCGGAGACCCGACTTGGCGATCTGGCGCCGGAATTTTTTACTAGAAAAAGCTTGCGTCCATTGAGGGCTATAAAATGTCCCACGGAACGCTTTTCATGATTAAAGCGTTGTTCTAGGTTGTAAATTAAAATTGCACCCGAGGTTTTACGTTCCCTAAATTTTAAAATTTTGCATTAATTTTAAATAACTTATCAAAAATTTGGATTTTATACCGAAAATTTTCAAAACAATTACTAATTTGGTATAATTACAATAATAATTAATTGTCAAGAAAAAAACTAAAAAATGTTACGTTACTGGCACTAACAAATAAGGAGCGTTTTTTGGATGGTTCCTTAAAATTAAAATTGTGACGTAACGACTTAATTGGAGATTACAAAATGTGAAAAATGTAATGAAATAGTACCATACCATCATGTCTATATCTCACAACGGTAGAGACAAAAAACGGTATTATTTAAGGTAGCAATTTTGTATCTTCCTCCCTCTTCGAAGCATGCATTAATCGAATAATTTCTCTGACATGGCCCTTCTCAAAATGCAATCCTAGAGCCACCACTGGTACCAGATACAGTTGAGTAGAATATAGTTAAGCACCTTTTATTATAAACTGATGTGCAGTTCAACTTTTAAATGTTTTTCTTTAAAACGGTACACTTTAGCAGCACTAAACAAGAATAACCTAAACAAATTTGTAATCAATTTAGTTTAATACAAAGAAGCAACTAATAAAGAATGTTCTACCCAGACACCATGTACAACCATTGACAATTTAAAGTTTCAGGTCTATAAAACCTTTTCTAAAACACTTCTATCGTTAAAAAACTAAAATTTACGCCATGAGAGCATGCAAATGGCAAATAAGCATAAATTAAGTGATATATGGATTAGGTATGTCACTACAGATTAGGTATGTCACTACAGATTAGGTATGTCACTACAGATTAGGTAGTTCCTAAAATAAGCCGACCCAATTGGTCCCCAAAAAAGGTAATCAAAAGTGTCTTTTTCCGCGTACTATTTGATTAAGAAATTATAACGTGTGAACCATATTAATACTTTTAAAAGGAACAACATTGTTTAATTACATGGTCATTTGCTTATACAAACCTATTCATTCAACAAATCACTAAAGTCACAATCTGATAAATCATTTATGTATTTTTCTTTGAATTTATTGGTTTCCTTTATTCGTTGATTCGTCTTGTTCTTGGTATTTTGCTAGATTATCAAATGCATCTTTTACGCTATGTTCCAGTATCAAATGCATCTTTTACGCTATGTTCCAGTATGGAACTACCAACACTCGTAGTGCTTCCTTCAGTTTTATGGACCAGCGTTTCTTCCTTCTTGTTGGAATCGTTGTCTAAGTCAAAAAAAACTTTCTTTTTGGACAACGAGCCTATAGAGGGAAAACTTTTAAGTACTCCTTTTTGCAGCTCTTCTTTTCTATTTAAATTATCTATATCACAATCTTGACCTTCCTTGGATTTGAGAGTAGGTAAAGATTTAAATTCATTCACTACATTTGAATACATTTGATATGGTTTCGACATACTTGCAAAAACTTTCGTAAAAGGTGTTTTAAAGTTGTTTTCGCTTTCGGTATCGGTATCATATATAGCTCGATTTTTAACTTCTACAATGTCACATTTAGGCCCATTATTTACATTTCTAAAAATACATAATTTATAATTGGAAGCGTATTACCAAAAACATACTGATATACAAGAAATTCCACATTTGGTCGTTCACTACATAAAGAAAAAAAATTCCTAATGCCTGTTGATACATCTAATTTCACAATTAAAAAATAATTAGGCAGTTATATTAGTCATTGCAAAGCTTATTATGTAATTTTTACATGACAAAACCTTTGGAATGATTTGTTATCGCTTAAACGTAATTACATTGACGTAATATTTTTTTTATTATACTTCTTTGAAAACACCTTATTTTCATCTGTTTTAGTAATAATGTAAGATGGGCTTTTTCGGGCTAGCGCACGGAAAAAATTTTCCTGGTCTCCAGTTCTTTCAGTGTGCTGAATGAAGATACCGACTATTTTTTGGCGTTAAAATAGAAATATAGGTATAGGAAAATAAACTAAACTCAAGAAAGTCTATATGCTATCTGATATTTAATATGTACCTATTTTGTATTTTATTTCGTAAATATTTGAATATTTAGATGAATTTCTGAAATATTTTTTGACGTTTTGTCAATCTTATCTGACATAGACAAATTTAAATCACCTTTTAAATGATTTGAAAGTTACCATGAAAACGCATCATACCTGCCAAAGACCATATTGTCAGCGTTGTTAATTTTCTGTCAATTAAATTCATTCTAATAAAATGTTCTCTCAACCTGAAAAAGTGGCATCTTTCATTATTAATAGTTAATTTTTAATTACTCTAGTAGTTTTTTTTTTAAATTCCGATAACAGTTGTGAAAATAAAAATATTCCAAGTTTATTTTGTATGTATGTATTTTTTTATGTTATATTTTGTTTTATGTTATCGTTTTCAAAGAAGTATAATAAAAAATATCGTTCATTACACGTCCAGAAATGGATTTTCCGTGCTTGCTTGACTTCCCGTGTTCGGCTGCGCCTCACATGAGAATTTGTCAAGCGCGCACAGAAAAATCCTTTTTTCCGGACTGGTAATGAAATATACTATGCCGAAAACTAAGGAAACGCAAACAAGGTAGCCAGTAGGCGACTGTATCATTTTAAATAAAATGTGAAGTTTTTTCTAACCGGTATTTTTCATTTGTATTGATGGTTTTGTGTTGGTGAACCACGCGCGATAAAAGTGATTTTTTTTAAATCCAAAACCGTTAATTTTGTATTTCTCTATTAGACTTCTGCTGTTCTTATATGGTAGCCATATTGAAACTCAGAAAATTTATACAATGTTCAACAAACGCTTGTCTACAGCACAAAACTCCTTTTTTTAGCGGCTGCACAGTCAAGTTCGAAGTTACGGCTCTTATTTTATTTTACATTGATCGGTAACGGATGCAACGAATGCATCGGACGGATCGGATTTTTGATATTCTTTCTATTAATTTTCATATACCAACGTGCGTTGCGTCTGTTAGAGATCAGTAGACGTCTACACAAGATAAGATACGATAAAGCCTTACCAAAGTATAAAAACTACGACGATATGATTCTCAAATAGGCTCATTGCCTGAACCAGTGGAGTCTTCTTTAAAAAATTTGTCGAAGGAGTAGGTAAATGAAAAACATTAGACAATCGTGGTGGAATATGGAAATTTACTTGAGCTAACAAATCAGGACAGTCAAAAAGAGATATACATACTTTAAATAAAAATTGGGCAGACAGATAATTTCTGCGATTAGCCAGAGATGGGATCTAGTATCGCCTAAAGACGTCTTCCTGTTCCACACCCCAAGAAGGAAATATTTCATCCTCCCTAAAAGCGAGTCACTTCAAAACTTTCTGACCACTCTCCAGCTGAATAATATACTTGTTATAGATAGGATTCCAGATAACTGCAGCGTACTCAAGCAATAACTCCTATAAGAAGGACAAAGTGCTCATGACATAACGTTACATGACGTCATCACCCGTAGTCATTACATATATGGATGTCCATGCAACAACTCCTAATCTTTCAGGTGTTGTTCCCATACGGCAGCGGCCTGAGTATTATATGATTGACAAAAATTGGATCGATCCGGAGCACTTTGCGACATATTTTATCTCTTTCTACTACCCTTCCTGATTCAATTACGTGTTTCTCTAAACGTTTGCAACCTGATCTGGATCGATTCAATTTTGTCAATCGAATACGCCTCTGCTTCAGTCATGCCGTTGGAGCAACATTGTCAGATTATCTATAATTCCTAATTAGGATGAGCTTGGAAATAACTTTTCTTTGCGTAATGTGTTTATAACTACGTTAACTTAGTTATTAACAGCATTATTTTACTTCGAGTATTTTGAAGTTAAATAAAAAATAACAATAATTAAGTCTTAGTTAACGTGCAGTAGTCAGGTGAATTGATAAAGTCGATCTGGGAACGGTGCATTATATGTTTCTCGTGCCAAAAATCCACAAGTGGCTCTTGCTTTTGTGTATTTAGTGAAAAAATAAAGTGTAATACCGGTTTAAATAGTATTTTAAATAATTTTTAAATGCCGTATAGATGTTGTGTCGTCGGTTGCAAGGGTAATTATCCAAACGGGCCAAAAGTGCGAGTGTTTCGTTTTCCCAAAAGCGAGGAACGCCGGCTGAAATGGAAAAATGCAATCTGACGTCTAAATTTTATTCCAAGTGTTAGTAGCCGACTTTGTGAGTGTCATTTTACAGAAGAGGATTTTATCTGGCAGATTTCCCAACAAGGCACGAAAACAGGTGAGATCTGTAAAATTAAATATACCTACCAAGATTAAAGGAACACAGCGTACCTAGTAAATTTCCCAATTGTCCAAAATACTTATCCAAAACTTTAACGCATCAAAAAACAGAGAAGAAAACTTAAAGAACTTGACGAAATATGGTTTCAAAAAGGTATTGAAGAAAATAAGCTTGACATTTTAACATATAAAGAACTTACAAATTATGAAACTTTTGAAGGATTTAATAATGTGTTTAAAACATTTAGTTTAAATGAAGGGTGGTTTATCATTAATGAAAAACTTCCAAGACCCTCTTTAAGATTAAGCAAACCCTGCATGGGTCCTTCAATTACGTGGGCTGTTAAAATAAATAATAATTTACGAAT
This sequence comes from Philopedon plagiatum, assembly GCA_963971165.1. Classification (NCBI taxonomy): domain Eukaryota; kingdom Metazoa; phylum Arthropoda; class Insecta; order Coleoptera; family Curculionidae; genus Philopedon; species Philopedon plagiatum. The sequence goes on along the minus strand of OZ020189.1, from coordinate 79,623,929 downwards.
AAGTACATATTTATATGGTGCGACGCACTTTGTTAAAGAAAAAGTGTCGAGTTAAAAACTGTCAAAGGCACTATGATGAGTGTCGTTGACTAAGTACTTACCGCTAAAACTTGGAAAAACAAAAATTAAATTAATTCAAAAGATCCAACCATAGAAAACAGAAACAACAGGGTGTCCTGAGCGAAGCAAGTTGTAGTAGAGCGCGTGCAAATTAGCCCGTAGCTCAGAGCCGGATAAGTTCAATTGGACGCCACCAGTTTTTTACACCGACACAAACTGGAAGTCGCCTTGGTGGTCTAGGAACCTGCTTCACACACAACAAACCTGTTATTCATATTCATAATTAAATTAATTAACTAATAAACTGATGTTGATTTGATTCCTCAAAAAAAGAAACGAAATTGTCGATAAACCTGTCCTGGGAAAGTTGTCTCTTCCCGGAATAAACAGGAAGGCTCTTTAGCCCCTCCAGAACAAAGAGAGGAACGCCCACCGGAAGAAAGATAGAAAGGCTCGTTAGCCCCCTCCGGAAGAACCCTAGGAAAAGAACAATTCCTAGTAGTTCAAGTAATTTAAAAACAAATATTTAATCAACCAAGAAAAAGAAGTTACTTTAATAAAAAAAATAATATTTGGAGAGAAACAATTGACTTGAACTAAATCGCAAAATTTAAGTACGTTAAATAAAAAGTTGATGTGTGTACTGCTACATTCTTGGTGAAACTGGATTAACATTTTAACTTTTAAATGAATATATTTTAAAGAAAAAAGAGAGACAAAAAACACAAAAATTACTTTATAAGGGACAACCCAACCAAACAATACCTAATAAATACTGCGCAATACAATATACTGGAACTGCAAGCCAGAAAATATCCAAAAATCTTAAAAAACTTATCTTAACCCCAATACAAGTTAACAAAAATAACTTATACTCGATTTGAAATTGGTTGATAGTAATAAATCATTTTTAGCAGCCGATTCCATAGGCGCACCTACCTGACGTGCCGGTTTGAACCCTATTTACTTATCCGAATAATTTAGTAATCATTATTGTCATAACAGGTAAAAATAATTATGCCGAGAATTCCGGGAACAATTAATACACAATGTTACTTTTCAGGTAGTTACGAAAAATTAGGTACCTCTACTTATTGGTATAAAACTGTGAGTCATTTTAAGAGCGAACAAACCTAATGCGAGTATTCTAGGACACACATTTGGGTAATTTTTGAAAATGGAGAGTCTTTCAGGATTTATTCCAGTTAAGCGAGCTGCGAAATCAGCGCTAAGCATTAGTGAAAAGATTATTGTGCTTAATGTATTTAATGCACTTAGATATCAAAAAAGTGCAATAAGTATCGATTCTGCAGTGGAACTTTGTTCAAAGATGACAGGTATTGGAAAAGCAACCATCTACAGGCTGATGCGGGAAGAAAAGACAGGAACCGTGACGCCACCAAAACCATCTCCAGGAAGGCGAACAATACCGATCGATGAGGACGAAAAGGCCATCATAAGACGAAAGGTGCATTCATTCTATTTCAATAAGGAGATCCCTACTTTGGATAGAGTTTTAGGGGCAGTAAAAGAAGACTTTCCTGCAATCAAGAGAGATAAACTATGGAAAGTTCTAAGAGAAATGAATTTTAGATGGGAAAAACATAGTCGGAAGTCTCATTTGCTCGAAAAAGATGAAATAGTATGTTGGAGACGTAATTATTTGAGAAAAATAAGAAAATTTCGCAATGAAAACAAAACAATTTTCTATTTGGACGAAACATGGCTGAACGAAGGCTACACAGTTGGAAAAATATGGACAGACAAAAATGTGACTTCTCACCGGCAAGCATTTTTAGACGGTCTATCAACAGGAATAAATCCGCCCTCTGGAAAAGGAAAACGATTAATTATAACTCACATCGGTAGCTCCAATGGATTTTTAGAAGGTGGACTATTATCATTCCAATCAGTTCGTACAGGCGATTACCACGAGGATATGAATGCTGATGTTTTTGAGGAGTATTTCGAACAAATGATAGAGCTGATTCCACCTGGCTCCGTCATTGTGTTAGATAACGCTCCGTATCACTCCAGAAGATTGGAGAAGATGCCTACAACTGCTTGGCGAAAAGCAAAAATTATCGAGTGGCTTGTGGAGAAACAAATACAATTTGAGGACAATATGGTTAAAAAGGAGTTGCTATCAATTGTAAACACCCATAAACATCGGTTTCAAAAATATGTTGTTGACGAAATGGCCAAAAAACAAAATATAATAGTGCTTCGGCTCCCCCCCTACCATTGCGAATTAAATCCGATCGAACTGGTATGGGCTCATGTGAAAGGTTATGTGGCTAGAAAAAATACCACTTATAAAATGAGTGATGTTCAAAAACTCTTTGAAGAAGCGCTTCAAGAAGTCAACGCGGGGAAGTGGCAAAGATGTATAGAGCATGTACTAAAGGAGGAGGAAAAAATGTGGCAATTGGATAGTTTACTGGAGAAAACGGTCGAACCACTTATTATCAATTTAGGGGAAGAAGACAGTCCCTCAGATATTTCATTTTCTGATGATGATTAATTTAAAGCGAAGAACTGTAATGACTTACTATAAATTTTATAGAATTTCAAATAGAAATTCAAATTATATAATTATTGTGTTTAATATAAACTTAAACCCACCCGAAAGCACGTGCATGAGTGCAAAACATCACAGGTAGAATACTACCGCTTATTGTTCGAGCCTCGGGTTAAGCTTTGTATTCGACGCCCTTATCAGATCTATAGGAATGGAAAGTTTAATAAATGCAAAAGGGTCTAGACTTTCAATGTATATACTATTTAAAACTTGGCAATTTAGGTGGACCACTCTGTGTACGTGTTTGACGGATTTTAATGATTTATTACTATCAACCAATTTCAAATCGAGTATAGGTAGACAAATACTAAACGCAAAAATAGAATCAAAAGACAAACTTTCCGCAAGTGGAGTCTACCAAATCAGTTGTGATAATTGTGATGCTATTTATATTGGCCAGACAGGTAGAAACTTCAAAACACGACTCAAAGAACATTCCACGTCTATCTTTAAAAAACAAAATAAAACAGGAATTTCGGAGCATTGCATATTAAATAACCATACAATATCAAACAAAATAAAACCACTATTTATCCAAAACAAAAGCAGAAAATTAAATTTACTCGAAACATTAGCTATCAAAAAAGCAAAATCAAACAAATGTAACATAGTCAATAACCAAATAGAGATACCTTCAAATGCATACACCATAATAAACAGTGTAATTAGATAAAAATCCAATATACCTATAATTAAGAATATCAACATAAACTAAACAACTCTGTAAAATCCCACTATTAAAAACATTTAGGTCCTTTGACAACAATATAATTTATGATACCATTTAAATTCCACTACCTACTTAAACGATTTTGTAACTCTGTTTCAACACATTTATGTCTTCGAAAATGACCCGAGAGGGTCGAAACACCTGTCAGGCAACTGAATAAATTTTGTGAAACTATAACAAGTACTCTGTCTTTCATTTAAAAGTTAACACGTGAAATAAAAGGTTAATATTAAAAGAGAAAGCCATTGGCTTGAACTGAATCGCAAAATTTAAGTACGTTAAAGATATAATAATACGAAGTTACGATAACACAAAAAAAAGTCACTATTACAAGAGAAAGCAACTACTGAGAACAGAATTGAAAAACTTAAGTAAGTTGAAGATAGACTTAAGAAGTTACGTTAATAAACAAAAGAAGTTATCATTTAAAGACATTGACAACAAAATTGTAAATTTTATCGATACGTTAATGATAAACGTTAATATTTACAAAAAAAAAACTAATTTATAACTAATTGGCCAAGTTTAACGCTACAATATGATGATAAAAAAATATTTAAAAAAAGAAAAATGATGGGTAATTATACCGCCAAGTTCAACATTACGTTAAATTAATAACAAAAGGTGGTACAACAAAAGAGAGCAATCGATCATTAAATCGTAAGATTCAAAGTAAAAAAGATAAGCTTAAACGAAGCCAGTAAAAATAATTAAAAATTCAAACCCCTAAGGCAGCTTGACTTCAAAGTGAAACGTTCACGTAAGATTCAAAGTAAAAGAAAAGAAAAGCTTAAGCGACGTCAGTAAAAATAATTAAAAATTTAAACCCCTAAAGTAGCTCGACTTAAAAGTTAAACATAAAGTATTAATCGAGTAAACCGAATCAATGTAAGATACCATAAAAAAAGGAAACCAAATAATAATTGGCTTTAGAAAAATTTAGGTCACTGAAATAAAGAGAAAACTTCCCTTATAGGGAGAAACCGTTTAAATAGAAATAATCGAAAATACCATATATGTACATCTGTAAATAAATGTGCAACTATACGCAAATGTACAACTATAAGCAAAGCAACTACTAGCAATAGTACTTGGTACTGACTATCGCACAACATAAAACGTAACTACCTTAAGATTAACAAAAGCAAATAAATAGTACGACATAAAAAAAAGAATAAAACATGCACGAGCTTAATAAGTTTTTTAACCAAAATATAAGTCCAAGCATGACAAATTTAAAATAAAATAAAAGGTTACCCAAAATATAAAAATATTATTTAATCAAAAGATATAGACAAACGTAAAAATAAAAATTTTCCAACATCGTAAAAATGTAGCACGTAAAACTCCAAGCTCCTATATATTTTAAAACGTGTGCCGAAAATAAAAATTAATAAATAAAAAAAAGAAATAAAAGGCCTTATGACACTCATTCAGGTGATTCTTGACAGGTTGTTATATGGTTGTTACGTTTGTTGTGTGTAGGTGTTTGCATTGTGTAGGTGGTATGAAGACGTTTTGAAGGCGTTGTGTAGGCATTTTGTAGGAGTAGTGTAGACGCTGTGTACAAAATAAAGGTATTAGCATCTGCTAACAACCTCATTAATACTGTAGATGCCATAGCGATAGGATGGCAAGTCATAAAATTTAATTAAAACTAGCAGTAATGACTGGTGAAAACGTGTTTGGTTTTCGTACAGATGGATCAAAGTGGTTTATTGGAAACACCGGTTGAATTTAATAACATTTTGTTGATTGAGAATGAAAAATATCCTCTATCAGATGGGTTGTTAAAGTTATTTACTGAAAAGAAGCCGGAAGGATATACGGAGAACGAGTTAGCGGATTACAAGGAACTACTCTTACTGACCAGTGGTCATCGACGTGGATTCTACCGAAATGCACACATCAGTTCAAGTGGTAGTTGGAAATATAAACACATTGTATCACGAATGTGAAGTAGTTAGTCAAGAAAAAGAAGATAAGGGGATGAGTGAGGGAACTGAGAAATCTACAGAAGAGTTACTCGAGTATAAGCATACCAACGATCTTGTTGAAAAATGATATATTTAGAAGAAAATAATGCTAATTCTAGCGAGATAAGGACTATTTTGAGAGAACTTGAAAGACTTGGAGTAATAGAATTTTATTAGAAACAATGGTGTTAAGTAGTGTATGATAGTTCCTTTTGCATCCCCCGTCCCCGGGGGAGCTCCTTATCTTGTAATATATGACGTCATATCTTGGCCACCATTGCGCATGAGTTAATTTCAAGTACGTCTCCTAAGTCAGGAGGCATTAAATGTCAGACGCCGATCCCTGATATGCGCGTGCGCGATTTGCAACGTTGTCTAATCTTCCTTGTCATAAAAAAATAATTTTCTAGATTATGATTATGGTCTGTTGTTCTGTGGTTATGGTATGTTGTAAGTTGTAGTTTGCCAGTTTCTTGGTATCGTCTGGTGTTATCAGTTATTTTTAAAAAATTGCAATTATGGTTTTACACCATGCGGATATTGTCAAAAAACTTTTGAATTCCGTAGCAATTTAAATAAACATCTCCAGGTTGCTCATCATGTTGAGCAATCCGGCCCTTTACGTTTATTGGGGTAGCATGCAGTCATTGTGAAAAAATATTCACACATCAAAGCAATTTAAACAGATATCTCAGAACAGTGCATAAAGTTAGGAAGAGGAACATTGTTTCGTATGAATTTAATGTGTTCATAAATACATTTTTTGAATGTGGCCTGCCCTACATAAACATAGAACAACTGAGACACCATTTAACTGATGTTCATTTAAAAGCTTTTCCTGAAGAGTCTCTTCAGTTTAATAACAAAGAAGGTAGGTTCTTTTTGTTCGTTGATTTTTTATGCTAAGTTCTCTGACATATTCATAATGTTGATTTTACGCGCTCTATCTGGAAGAAAGGAGATTGGATTAACAAAATCCCGAAATAAATGCCTAAGATTAAGTGCTTCTATCTGGATACAAATGTACTTATCCCACTTGTAAAATACAAACAGCCCTATCCCTATTAACCTACCTTTAGGATAACTGTTAGCTGTCACTTTAATTAAAAGTTTAAAAAATATTACTTCCTTTTCGGTTCCTGACACTCTATTTTATCTTTTTATATAGAAATAAACCTAAACTGCAACACAATAAAGAAAACTTTACCAGCCAGATTCACTAATTTTTAACTTTTAACTTTAAAACCAGTCTAACTTGATAGTTAGGGGTTTAAATTGACAAGTTTCCAGTGGCGGCTGGTGAAATTTCGAAGTTGTATATCTCTGTTCCTACTTACAGGACCCGAACCAAATTTAAGGGTTTTAATAGTGAGCCCACTGGGAATGTTTTGGTAAAGAAAAAAATTATTTTGTAATTTGCGAAAAACAGTTAATTTTTTGGTGTGCCCCTCCTAGGAAAAAAATAAAAACGTCTAGGTATGTTATTTATTCTTTTTTCTAAACAAATTTTACATCATTCTGTCGACAGTTTTTAAATTTTGAGAGAAAAAAATGTGTTAGTAGAAAGTTATAGTCATTTGAATTTTTTCTTTAATTTTATTTTAGGCTTAAAAAAATTCAAATGACTATAACTTTCTACTAACACATTTTTTTCTCTCAAAATTTAAAAACTGTCGACAAAATGATGTAAAATTTGTTTAGAAAAAATAATAAATAAAATACCTAGACGTTTTCATTTTTTTCCTAGGAGGGGCACACCAAAAATGTAACTTTTTTTCGCAAATTACAAAATGTTTTTTTTTTTCTTTACCAAAACATTCCCAGTGGGCTCACTATTGAAACCCTTAAATTTGGTTCGGGTCCTGTAAGTAGGAACAGAGATATACAACTTTGAAATTTCACCAGCCGCCACTGCAAGTTTCAGACTAAAACAAGTAAGTTTTGTACTTTAAATTAGTTTTTTGGGGTATTTCTCAAATGTATAAACCAAAAAGTGTTTAGTTATGTACAGTTGTCATTAATTAAACTAAATACATTGTCGCAATACGTTCCAGTACAAAAGTCTATCTGAAATTGTGAAAATAATAAAATGAAACATAAGTTTTCAATGATACATAATAACAATGATATGACCAAAACTTGTTAAAATTTAACTGGTCAACTAGAAGATCTAAATTTAAGCTGTACAATTTTTAACTTTTAACCTAAAAATATGTCATCAGTTGATTTGAAAATCCAGCAGTGGGACTCCACGAGGTCGTACAATTCTATTTGTAGAGACAAAGCGATATAAACAACACGATAGCTGTGTGTCGATTGTAGGAAACTATAACCACCCGGAGTTGCACCTCTGAGTTAACCCAATTTCAGAGTATGAAATAATCGTTAAAGGATTTATCTAATCCAATCCTTTTGTTATCTGGATATAGCGCGTAAAATAAACAGTCACTGTGTTGTATTTAGAATTTTATGTCTGGTTAAAGAAACCTTTCAGGACAATCAATACCGAATATGTTAGACAAAAAACAAGAAAAACTGAAGATTTTGATGTATATTATTACTGCATCGCAGTGGTATGTATTTTATTTTGATTAATTTTTTTATTACTCTAATTTGGTATACTTAATATTATTAATTTTTAGGTACTGGTCGAGCTACTCATAATAAAGACAGGAATAGAACAGCAGAAAGTCAAGGTTCATGCAAGACAGGTAGTGCTTGTACCAGTACTATTTATTTTAGGAAGGAAAACAGAACGGGCCTATATATTATAAAATATGTAGCTCCACATTATGGCCATTCTAATGAACTTCAGCATTTACGACTTCCACCTTCTGATCGATCCGAAATAGCCGAAAAATTAGCCAAAGGTGTTTCTGTTTCAAGGTAAGCCTTTATTGGTAATGCTGTGTAAGTACTTTGTGAAAGTATGCAAGTTAACAGGCACAGTAGTAATTATGTACAAAGATGTTAATGCAGTTAATGAATTCTAATACAAGTGTTTTTAAAATAAAAGATGGCAGATCTATTAAGTTTTAGCTATTTTAACAAAATTTGTGATGTCGGGATTTTTGACACCGTGCAAAAAAATACAATAATTTAAAATGACAAACTTATAAGTCTAGTAAAACAGAAAACATTAATGTTTAAGATTTTTATGTTTGGAATTGGTATGTAGGGGGCAGAGTGTAGGAGTTTTAGAGAGCACTATTTTTGAATATCAAAGCAGTACAGTAACAATAACAAGTAACATGGTAATGCAGTTACAGTAAAGCAAGATCAGAGCTATTTTAAGAAAGTGAAATAAAGTAATTGGATAAAAAGCCACAATTATTGACATTTTAAAAACAGCTGTTTTATTTGTTAATAAAAATAAATATAGTTTAGAATTTGGTATTTTCTGTTTTAGAATTCTGGAATCAAATAGAGAAGACATTACAAATATCAAGAATTCATATAATATTGCTATTAGTGATGGAGTGAGACACCAAATTGATAGTGTAAGTGTTGAACTGTGGATTGAAGAATATAAACAGCAATCAAATAAATTTTTTTATAAGAAACAAGGTGATACTCATGATTTTTTTCATAAGGATGACTTCTGTTTGATATTTATGAATATTTCACAAGAATACATTTTAAAAACTTATGGAAATGAGGGCATTGTATGCGTTGACAGCACCCATAGCCTTAATGGCTATGACTTTGAATTAACCACCGTTTTGGTTATTGATGAATGGGGAGAAGGATTCCCAGGTGATTGTATGTTTTCAAATCGAAAAGATACAGAAGTTTTTACGTTCTTTTTTAATAAAATACAGGAGAAAACTGGAATCCTAAAAGCCAAAACATTTATGACGGATACCACTAATGTGTTTTATAATGCATGGCTTGCTGTTATGGGGCCAGTACAATATCAAATTTTTTGCTCCTGGCATAGAGATCACGCATGGAGAGATAATTGGAAAAATATTAGAAAAAGAAAAAAGAGAAAGTATTTACCATGCCTTAAAGGTCTTACAGACCGAAATGGAAGAAGATAATTTTTAAAAGAGTTGGAACAATTTATAAACATGCTGCATGAGGACCCGGATACTGCCAGCTTTGGAAAATATTTTGTTGAAAATTATGCGAATAGGTGTGAAAAATGGGCATATGTTTACAGAAAGTCGGCAGGAGTTAATACCAACATGCACCTAGAATCCATGCATAAAAGCATTAACAGCCAGATTCTCCAACGCTAGTACGGTCTAATTTGACAACCAAAAGTTTTAAACTGACAAGTGTAAGAATAGGACACCTAAATTTTATAGCATGAATTTATTTCTAAGCTTTTTCGCAAATTAATAAAGTAATGGGCAATTTTAGTATGTACTCTCGACAATAATTGAACTAAATTCATTACAGCAACTCGTCCCAAGATTAAAATCATTCGGAAACCAAGCAAATTGCTGACATATCAGAATAATTCATAAGTTTTGAATGACGACGTATTAACAATAACAGGACGAAAACCTGTCAAAACATAACTGATCAACTATAAGATTTTAATTTAAACCAGTACTAAATTTTAAACCCTCTTAGTGAATCTGAATGTAAATATTTCCACTTAGGTGGCAATGTTGTCAAGAGGTTAGACAAGGGTTTGTGGGTATATGCGAAGGACCACCTCATAGATGAAATGAGGAAATATTCTTAGTTACCAAAACCGTCTCTCACAAAAAATGCCGTTCTCAAAGCACTCACCAGATTTGATGTTATGGAAGCAGAAATTCAGCTTGGCTGGTCGGTCGGCGTTTCTTAGGACACAGGACACAACATTCGGATTTTAGCACCAGTTTTGAGCACAAAGGGCGCGGAAACCATGGGTAAAATCGTACCCCTTTTCAGCGTCTAGCACGTTTTTCGATCTACAGTACTTTTACACACTCTCTCACACACTAGCCGTGCGCCGTTTCTTCCCATTACACTGTTGCCGTGCTTAACAACAATTTTGTGAGAGTACACACGCGAAATATAAATTAAAAGGGCGAAAAAAAGGTTAATACCCAACATTTTCCGCCCACCAAAAATAATATATTATTTTTCCCACAAAAGAGAACAAGAAAAAAAATCACTATTGTAGTGGTAACACTAATCTAAATCCCTACACCTATTTATACTATAAGAAAATATACATATACTTCAGTATTACTGCATTGGTAAAGGGCATAGCTTCACCAATGGTCTGTCAAGTAATCCCTTGACAGTACGAACCTGAGCAATTCGCACTACTTTATCAGGACTGGAGTAGAGTTTAACAACTCTGCCTAAAGTCCAACGCATCGGAGCAATATTTGGATCTTGGATAACAACCAAGGTTCCTACAGTAGGAGGGTTTTCAACTGTGTTCCATTTTTGCCTCTGTTGCAAATTGTGGAGGTATTCCACATGCCAACGTCGCCAAAAATGCTGATGCAGCTGCCGAACCAACTGCCAACGATTCAGTCGGTTTACCTTGCACATGGTTAGATCCTCATCTGGAGGTGCAGTTAATGGCTCGGTAGTCAAAAAATGACCAGGGGTTAGACTAGTTAAGTCATTGGGATCAGGACTAAGACTGCAGAGCAGTCTCGAGTTCAACACTGACTCTATCTGCGCCAGTACTGTTGACAGCTCCTCAAACGTCAAAATCTGAGTCCCAATTACTCGAATTAGGTGAGTTTTCACAGACTTCACTGCCGATTCCCATATTCCACCGAAGTGAGGGCTGGCAGGAGGGTTAAAATGCCATTTGATGGCTAAACTCTCACAAGATCTTTCGCAACAAGCCAATAACAATTTGTTAGCACCAATCAAGTTAGTACCTCTATCACTGAACAAATCTGAGCACCGCCCACGACGAGCTACAAATCTTCGAAAAGCAGCCAGGAACGCTTCCGAAGATAAACCAGAAACCAATTCAAGGTGAAGAGCTTTAGTAGCAAGACATATAAACACACAAATATATGCCTTTTGACTGCGAACACCACGATGTTTTCCTAGAGTAACATGCACAGGCCCAGCAAAGTCTACACCACTGTTAGAAAAGGCCTTTACCTGCGAGACTCTTGCAGGCGGTAAGTCGCCCATAAATGGCGTACAGGAAGTCGGGTTAGCACGAAAACATGTATTACACTTCGACAATACATGCCGAATCGCTCGTCTTGCCGACACTATCCAAAATTGTTGGGTTATTAGATACTGAAGTCCTCTGGGACCAGGATGAGAATTATCACGATGAAATTGTAAAATAATCAACTCTGTCATTCGATGGTTTCAAGGAAGAAGAACTGGATGCTTGGCATCAAATGGCAAGTCAGAATCCCTCAAACGTCCGCCCACCCTGACAACCCCAGAGCTGTCAATGAATGGAGCCAATTAACGTAGAGGCTTGGAACATGGTAAACCTTTCTGAATTTTTGCCAAGTCGTCCGTAAACACTTCTTGAATCATTTTAACAGCAACCAATAAGGCGTCATAAAGTTTACTATAACTTAAAGAGCCCTTTTCACAACACCTTGAATTTTTCGCAACGAACAAAACCTTTGCAGGAAGTCACAAAATGGATGTCTAGCACTAGTTGCAAGAAATGCCTTTTGCCTCTACTCACACGCAATCTCTTCAGATAGACACTCCCCTTGGTAAGAAGGCAACAGATGGGAGGGATTTTTCAACCATGGAGGTCCAGCCCACCATAACGAGTGTGACAAGTTGCTCTGGAAGCAGACCTCTTGACGCACAATCCGCAGGATTGGTTTCCCCATTCACATACGACCAGCAGTTAGGGGGGACCCTTTCCTGGGTAAGTGACACTCGGTTCGCCACAAAGGTTTTCCACCTATGAGGCGAAGAACGTATCCAAGATAATACTACAGTCGAGTCAGACCAGGCAAAAATCTCACTTATGCTTACACCGCGGATATTAGCTACGACAAACTCAACTAGATCAGCAAGCAAACTTGCAGCACACAACTCCAAGCGGGGAAGCGATACAGGCTTCAATGGAGCCACCTTGCTTTTTGCACACACCATAGACACAAATATTCGATCATCACTGAGAATCTGCCGTATGTAAACCACTCCAGCATAACCCACTTCCGAGGAATCACAAAATCCATGGATTTGGGTAACAGCACTTTGGTCAACTATAATTTGACGTGGAATAGAAAGAGACGACAACATCGGAAGCTGGTCTCTAAAAAGTTGCCACTTATGAACAAGTTCTGAACTAGGAGTATCATCCCAAGCTAGTCCTTGTTCCCACAATTTTTGACTCATACATTTTACCATTAGCACAACGGGACACAAAAATTCCACTACATCGTAAATCCTAGCAATCTCCGAAAGAATATTGCGCTTTGTACACTTTCTGTCTATAGGTCTCACAGAATATGAAAACGAGTCTGTCACCGGGGCCCGGTGACAAACAAAAAAAGATTTGTTTTCTCTAATAAGCAGTTAATGTCTAGAGTATTGATTAGGAACAGATATAGTTCTTCCAATGCTAACGACATAGAATTTTTCTTTGTCTTTTTAATTTTTATATATTTAGTAATTTTTGCGTAAAAGCCAAAAAAATGTGTTCTAAATGAGATTATTCGCAAAAAATAAAATTTAAACTTATTGATAATATACTTCTTAAACTATCAATTTTGACAGCGCATTTTATTTTTTTAGGAATCTGCCTGCCATCCGCAGAGGAAATGGCAGTAGTGAAAGATTACTTCCATAATAAACCCGATGCCGACATCTTTAGCGAACTATTCAAGCAAAGAGAAGTATTTAAAAAAACGTATGCGCTTTTTGCATCCGACTATACTCTAGGATGCAGCACAGCAGTTAATGAATCCTCTTTCTCAACCTTAACAGCTATTAACCGGCCTCAGCGATACTCTATGAGTCATCCCCGGATGGCCGATTTAGTTTATTTAGCTTTCGAATGGAAACGAACTGAGTCTCTCGATCTTAATTTATTTTTATTAAAATTTAATAACAGAAAGAAAAGAAAACTGCAACTTTTTTAACTTCAAGTGCTATTTTGTTCCTTTTTTGTTGTTGTTTTTGTTGCCTTATTTATGGTATTTTTTCTACGGTTTTTTTTCTTTAAGATAAACTGTAAAATGGTTGTGCTAAAGTTGAAGTTTCCGAGCGCCCACAGAAGTGGCAGTGGTATGGCGGCAGCGTGGCTCTGGCGAGTGGCAAGACGCGTGACAATACAAATAAATACAGCAACGCACACTGAAATGACGTGGCGCCACGTCAATTCAGTGTGCGTTGCTGTATTCATTTGTATTGTCACGCGTCTTGCCACTCGCCAGAGCCACGCTGCCGCCATACAACTGCCACTTCTGTGGGCGCTCGGCCTAAGGTAAATATTTTATTTCTTGTTTTTTTTTGTTGATTTATCAATAAAATTATTTTAAGGCAATTGTTTGTGACTATAATTCAGATATTTGTCCAAATATGAGCCCTGGTAAAAAAAACGGTAAGCCCGGTTTAAAATTTGAAGCTGGCTACGGCCCTGCACCGGGCACCACTGCAGGCCTAACACCTTCAAACCTGGTGAATCCCTTTCACTAAAGTCAATGGGTTGCTGATGAGTGTCAGGGACATTCTTCAATAAAGCTGGGGAATTGCTGGTCCACTTTCTAAGTTCGAATTGACCGATGTTTAGTAGATTAACTAGTTCCTTTTGCAGGGCTGCTGCATCCTCAACAGAAAATGCTCCTCCCAACACATCATCCACATAGCAGCTATTCTTAATGGTATCACTGGCTAACGGAAAGTCATCACCATGATCACTGACTAACTGAAGTAAGGTTCGTATAGCCAAGTATGGGCTAGATGAGACACCATACGTTACAGTACGCAGCTGGTACTCCTGAATTGGATCAGACGAGGAAAAACGCCATAATATTCTTTGGTAGTCACAATGACCCTTTTTCACAAGGATTTGGCGATACATCTGACGTATGTCCGCCGCAAAGACAATGGGACAAACACGAAAGTTCAATAAAATAAATGCAATATCACTTTGCAACTTTGGTCCAGTGAGCAAAGTATCATTAAGGGAGACACCATTTGATGATTTACAACTAGCGTCGAAAACCACTCGAATTTTAGTTTCCTTCCCCTCACCCTTCACCATACAATGATGAGGAATGAAATAGTCATCATCCTCTAAGGGAAGATAATCTACCAATTGCATGTGCCCTTGATGTAAGTAGTCCTTCATAAAGTCCTGATATAACGTTTTAAATCTGGATTCCTTTTAAGTTTGGACTCCAAGCAGCAAAGTCTTCAAAAAGCTTGAGCGCGAGATTCTCCTAAAGCTGGAGGGAACACACGAAAAGGCAAATCCACTATATAACGACCGCTCCTTTCACGTTCACAGGTGTTAACAAAAGTATTTTCACAAGTTTGGTCTTCATCGACAAAGCCTGAGGTGCTTTGGGAACACACTCTAACTCCCAAAATTTTTGAAGCAATTTATCACTGTCTGAATACGCACTATGCACCGATGTGAAACAACTAAGCACGTCTTTGGAGGGCAAGGATTCCACAGAACCAAACAGTACCCAACCCAAAGTACTATTTATAGCACAGGGACCACCACTCTGTCCTTTTCGAAATCCTGGAAGGATAATCTGTGAAAACAAATCAACACCAGCCAAAATGTCAATATCACTAGGAGTATGCAATCTTGGATCAGCTAAACACAGTCCATTCAGATATTTCCATTTTCGCACTTGGAATTGCACATTATCCGAAACACTACAAATCTCCGGCAATACTATACACTCACCGCTGTATTGAGGATTTGTTTGGTTACACGAGGTTAAGTTAAGGTTAACATTACCCAGAGAAGCACACATTGACACTTGATTCAGACCCTGAATCGGAGTACACGATTTTTGAGTTGGAAAGCCCAAACGCTTTACGCAACTGTCACTAATAAAGTTTTCTTGACTAGCAAAACTCGACACTGGATGGGTCGGTTCATCTTGTCCTGCACACACACCAAAGCAGTAGCAAACAAAACTGATTTATTCGACGACACGGTACTTGTCAACACTGTCAAATCATTAGGCTCTGTTTCCTTTGAAGAACCACCCGACACACTATTAGGCTGAGCACTAGTGTTATCCACTTTAGGCTGTGGAAAATGCAACAAAGTATGATGGTTTTTTCGACACACCCGACACTTAAATCTTGAATCACAGCGACTTAACCCATGAGAAGGAGAAAAGCAATTGAAACAGACGAGAACCCTTTATAAATGAGTGTCTTTGATCGACATCAGCGCTTAAAAATCTATCACATTTAATCAATGAATGATTATCCTGTTTACAAAAAATACACAGTTGTTCACTTCTCGCGAGGTATGAAGGAACATATGTATTATTTTTATCACTATGACCACCTTTCTTTGACTTATCACCACCAAAATTTGGTAAAGAAGATGGTTTGATCGGTTTTCACCATAATTGGGTATTTTCCATAGCACGGCACTGTTTTTCTAGAAAATTAAACAAATCGTCATAGGTTGGTATGGGTTTGTCACTATACTGAATTTCAAATGACGTCTTCAGAGAAGGATCAATTTTCTGAATGAGCAAATTTAATTTAGAAAAATCCCACAAATCAATGGGCAAAAATTGATTTAAGGCAGAAAGATTTTCAGAAAAATTTGATAATAATTTTCTAAGTTCACACGCGTTATTATTTTTCATTGATTCTGCTCTATAAACATTTAACCAATAATTAGTAATTAAAACACGTTCATTTTGGTACCTCTTCACAAGACAGTCATAGGCAGTTAAATAATTATCGTCAGTTATAGTAATGTTTTTTTACCACAGTAGCAGCTTCTTTCTCTAAATAAGAAACAAGATATTGAAAACGCTCAATATTAGAAAGTGAAGAGCACTCATGAATTAACGTTTTAAACATGTCAAAGAAAGTTGGCCATTTCTTTAAGTCACCGTCAAATTTTGGAATTTCAATTTTGGGTAAATGCACCCTATCACATTTATCACTCTTACTATTGTCGATCATTGACTGTTGTTCTACTTTTTCAGTACGCACATAACTTTTATACACCGCTTTAATTACATATTGCATGTCATCAAATATCTCCCCAGTCAACACAAAACCGTCCCTGGGACGTCCCAGGGACGTAAGTCTGGGATATATCCTACATCCCAGGGACGTCCCGGAATATCCCATAAGATCCCAAGGACGTCCCTGGGACGTACGTTTGGAACAGGTCGGGATGTGTCTGGGATCATCCCATAAAGGTTACACAGGACATATATGGGATCATCTTAGGACCATACTAGGACGTTATAGCGACTATATTTGGGACGTATATAGGATCATTGTTGGACATTCCAAAGGGTCTGGATACATTTTATAGCATTTTCAATTTACTGCACTTACTTGAGCCGCTTTTACAGTTTTTGATATTTCCTATATATAGGACATGTCCCTGGATCTCAAGAGAAAATTTTGGGATTTCCCATATCAATCAAATCAAATTTGTCTTAATTTGTTCCAACACGGTTAGATAACAGAATACTTATTCAGAGTGCAAAAAACTACCAGGAAAAAGTATGCTTTTTCGTTTGATTACGGTTCGATGGAATATTGCGCAAAGAGTAAATCTTTAACTTTATTTTGTTGAATTACTGAAGTAGCATACAGGCAGCGCCATCTCCTAGCAATTCCAAACAGTCCTAGTACTGACACAAAAAAAACGCATTTTGGGGTAATATAAAGTCATTATAATATAGAGTCATCAATACAATAAAGATTCCAATAGTATTTTGTTTTTACCCTTAAAAAAAATTACCAAATTGATTTTTTTAAATCCCATTGCTGACGTCCTTGGAACGGCAACATGAGACGTCCGTAGGACGTCACTTTGGGACCAATTTGGGATCTTTCTAACGTCCAGGGGACGTCCCAGAGACGTTCTAGCTGGGATCATCCCAACTGGGACGTTGAGGATCAAAATGCGACGTCCTGGGGATCATTATTGCTAACTGGGTCTTCGGCTTTTTCATGTTCCTCTAATTTCTCTGTTTCACACGAAGACAATTTCTAAATGAACAGTTTCAAATAAGTGTACTTGTTCAGTCAAACTGTCAAATCTGACCAAAAACTTTTCAAGGCTTGCACCTTGGAAACCTTCATTTTATGCTTTCATAGCAACCTTCTATAGTTTTTCAACTTTACTTGCAAGTGAACTGCGTTTCTTTACTAGCTTCTTAATATCAGACATTTTAGTTGATGAATCAAATAATTAAGTTTAAAACGAAAGTATTTTCATAACCCTTAACATGTTTTTTCTTTGTTTTTAAATAAATTAAGAAACACACAAAGCACGTCTTATTAAGATTTAATGAAAACAACACCTAATGACAACACGGCCAGAGAATCTCCTAAAAATTACAAGCTTCCGAGACATCCGACAACAACGCAATCATATTTGAATTATTAAATAAAATATTAAAGATAAAAAAATTTATATACCACTAAATTCAAATAATGTTACCACCACAATATTGATAAAATGCAAACTAATTTTCATGCAAAAAAAAAGGAGAAAGGTTCACGCGGAGATAAGACGAAATCGAACTGCACACAAAAAATTATCGATTTCAACCGGTACCTGCTTCAATCTTTTTTCACTATTGTAGAAATGATTTTGGAAATGTTAATTAGTAATAATTTTAAATAAATGGCAAAATGACTACCTATTTATTCATAGGACTGTTCAAATTATTCGGTTCGACGGTCAAAAAAAATGGTGGGTATATGCGAAGGACCACCTCCTAGATGGAATGAGGAAATATTATTAGTTACCAAAACCGTCTCTCACAAAAAATGCCGTTCTCAAAGCACTCACCAGATTTGATGTTATGGAAGCAGGAATTCAGCTTGGCTGGCCGGCCGGCGTTTCTTAGGACACAGGACACAACATTCGGATTTTAGCACCAGTTTTTGAGCACAAAGGGCGCGGAAACCATGGGTAAAATCGTACCCCTTTTCAGCGTCTAGCACAGCACGTTTTTCGATCTACAGTACTTTTACACACTCTCTCACACACTAGCCGTGCGCCGATTCTTCCCATTACACTGTTGCCGTGCTTAACAACAATTTTGTGAGAGTACACGCGCGAAATATAAATTAAAAGGACGAAAAAAAAGGTTAATAGCCAACAATTTTATTTCATTAACATTCATGCTGTTAATGAAATAAAATTATAGAGCGAATGATTAAGCAAGTAAAAGGAAACAATACAACGCATCTAAACAAAATTTAAAAAAAGGCATGAGACTGCATTAAAAAGTGTATTTGAAATCGAAGAAGAGCGGACTGTATGGCGAGTAAAGAGTGAGGACAAAATCTATATGGCTTCTAAGAATCAGGTACAGCATACATCATGCTGTGAATTAAAATGTGTAACATGCAATATGTTATGTTTGTACACCTATGGTTTTACCTGTGTAGACTATTTTTTTAAAGCTACATGTACATGTACATTTTGTGGTAATTTTTAATCATCATGATATGAAAGGAGAGAAATAATAATTTGCTCAATAGTTTTAATAATAATAGTAATTTGTGCAAAAATAATAATAATGAAATTGATGTACATCTTAAAACAGTGGCAGCAACTAATATAAGTACAGACAACCTATACGTGATTCACTAAAACAACAATGTTTAGAGGTTCCAAAACTAGATTTGTCGAACATAGTGTTGGAGTTTAGTATAATACGAGCTAAAAGTGGGCTGTATATACTTTTGGTTGGGGAGATGAGAAAGAGAATAGTTTTTAAAAGTCGTTTGGCAAACGGCGATAGCATGACACCAATATTAATATGGCCTACCTTGACGTCGAAATCACTTCTTCGTGGTGGCCACCTGATTGATCCCATGTGCTGCTCTTCTAGAACCATAGATCGGGAACACTATCACTAGTTTGCGGGTCGTTTTAGAGAGAAATTATCTATAAAAATGGGGAAAACGCCCGAGAAAGTAATTGGGCCATGTGGCCGAGTTGCGGTCAGTACAACGTTTCTTTTCTGTTAGTACTCTCTGTACTCAGTGTTCACGCGCTCTAGGGCCAGTAAATGTGTCATGTGAACACTTGGCGCGCATTCTCGCGTATTTAAAATTTATTAACCCAACATTAATTGGGCACTTTACCAAATGGAAAATTAAAATATATATAAAACCCAAACATACCGCCCACTTAAAATGATAAATTTTACCAAAAAATTAGAGAAAAAATCTGAGAAGTTTAAATATTAACCCCAAATGTTACACTTAAAACTAATAAATAAAAAAAACTTTTAGCAGGTAGGCAGGGGACACAGTTTGGTAACAGGGCGTTTAAAAATACCCTTCGCGGTGCGCACTGTCACTACACGCGTAACTCCATCCGCACCGGGGTGAACATCCACCACACGACCTAAAGGTCATTTTAATGGCGGTGCAAGCTCATCTTTGAGTATTACGAGGGTATCTTTTAATACAGGAGTTGACGGTTGCGTCCATTTACTACGCTGCATTAAAGTATGTAAATATTCTTTATTCCAGCGTACCCAAAAATGTTGATGCAACGCTTGCAGTAGCTGGAATCGAGACAGTCGTCCGAGTTTTAATGATGTTAAGTCCGGTTCAACAAACGAGTTGAGAGGCTCTAAATTCAAAAAATGACCAGGGGAAAGTGCCGTTAGATCGTTTGGGTCAGAGCTGAACGGACAGAGCGGCCGTGAATTTAATAATGATTCACTTGAGACCAAAACGGTATTAAACTCTTCATAAGTTAACATCTGAGTGCCAACAACGCGAGACAAATAAGTTTTTACGGATTTTACAATGCTCTCCCAAAGTGCTCCAAAATTTGGACTAGCGGGGGGAATAAAATGCCAGGATATATGCTCGGTCAAATATATAAGAGCTTTATCTAGCTCTAGGATCGAAAATGGTCCTTTTAGAGAAGTGTGAGAAATTTTATTAGAGATAAAACGTAAAAATCGACAACTAATACGCAAAATTTTATCTAACGAGGAAAAACTATCCAGAAGCTCCAACAGAAGGTTACGAGGTTGAACCAAGGTTGCAAGCACGGCTTTTCTCTGCTCTAGAGCTGTTTCCAGGGGTTTAGACCTGTCACTCAAATCTGGCCTTCTGGTTGGGTGCGAAACCAAGGCCCCGCCCACCATAGCGAATTATCACGCAACTGAGAGGGCAAAATACCCCTCGACCCACAATCCGCGGGGTTACGCGCAGAGGGAACATAACACCAACGATTAGGTGCAACTTGTTCTTGAACGTGAGTAATTCTGTTAGAAACAAAGGTATTGTACTTATGAGGAGACGATTTTATCCAAGAGAGGGCTACGGTTGAATCAGACCAAGCGTAGATCCGCCGAACAGCAATTTTCCCGTGAAGAGCGAGTAATGTAGAAGTTAACAGATCGGAGAGGAGTATGGCTGCGCATAACTCTAAGCGAGGAATTGAGGTTCTTGTTATAATAAAAGTGAGGGGCTTTTACATGATATTTAATAAGTTCCATGTGTCCAGCTGATAAGTATTCAGCCATGAAATTACAATAGTCTTTATAAAGAGGGGGATTATTTTTGAGACGACGCTCTAAATTTAAAAATCGTCGCAGGGCCACATCACGAGAATCACAAAAGACAGGATGAGTTGAATTCTTAAAGGGAAGGGATACCAGATATCTACCAGTCTGGGTTTTATGATGAATGTTTACAAACATTTTCTCTGCAGCTGCCTCATCGGGAGTATGTTTTGGGGTGTGAGAAACCTGATCAAGTTCCCACAATTTCTTAATAGAATTTTCAAGTTCCACGGAGGTACATAACGTATTAATGCATTGGTGACTTTCATGTCGTGTGTCGTCATGTATCTGATTCGATTTTAGGATTAGAGGTGGCAACGCTGCCTAGAGGGGTTAGTAAAAAACTGCCATTGTTAACGGCAGGGCTAAACCAATTGTGTTATAATAATTAATAAATATCAGTACAATAATAAAAGACTAGAATGCTGAAGTAGTTATGTTTTAATGTTACATCAAAATATCACATGGTGATAGCGGTAAACTCATATAAAGTAATAAAGTGCAAAAAAGTGCTGTTTGTTTGGCCGAAAAGTCGAAATCATCGACAAGGTCGTATTCAAAGTCAAGTCGGGGCATGGTGCTGTGAATCAAGAGGGGGGTGCGGGAAAGGTGCTCAGCTAGCTTCCGCGATGCAGACTTGAACAACGTTGTCTGTTTTCAATTGCAGGAGGACAACTCACGATAAATTTAGGGAATTTGTCGGACAATTCAAGTTTAATGTTTAAATTACTAGTTTAAATTTAGCAAAGTGTTTACAACTTGTTGCAAACTATGAATGAGCAAGCAACAGCTCCGGAACCTTGTTCCTTTAGCGGTAGTATCGCTGATAACTGGAAGTTGTGGGAACAAAAGTTTGATCTGTATTTAATCGCGAGTGGAAAAAATTCAAAGCCAGATTTAGTAAAAATCGCTATTCTCTTAAACCTGCTTGGCGATGAGGGCATAAAAATTTATAATACTTTCGAATATGCCGAGGGGGAGGATAAAGAAAAGTTAACAGTCATTTTACAAAAATTTGAGACCCATTGCAACCCTATTAAAAATCTTGTTTACGAACATTTCAAATTTTTTAAGCGCGAGCAGCTGCAGGGGGAAACCGTGGATCAATTTATTACGGCTCTTAGGCAGTTGGCTTCGACGTGTGATTTTGCAGAAAAAGATATTTTAATTCGCGATAGAATCGTATTGGAAAATCATTTGCAGTACCCGGATCTTGAACTTAATGAAGCTATTAACATTTGTCGTTCGATGGAAGCTAGTGTAGTGACACACAAAGAAATATCCAAGGATAGTGTGACCGTGAGTGAAATCCAAAGACGATACAACAGTGGTAAGAACGCGGGAGACAGAGCATCTGAGCAGTTCTACAGGTGTGCAGTGAGGCAGGAAAACTACCCGGGTGCGTCGAATACAGGGGACAGTCGAAATTTTGGAGGAAGTAGCTCGAGTTTCGGCCAAAACAGAGGTATTATGTTTAGTTGTAGATATTGTGGACAACAACATGAGCGAGGTAAGTGCCCTGCCATAAATCGCTATTGTAGTTTTTGCCATAAAAGAGATCACTATCGCAGAGTTTGTTCGCATAACAAAAACACTAGTGTTCACGAAGTCGTAGAAAACTTTGATAATACTGCTGGTTATAGCGAGGTAGACAATAACGACTGTGTTAACTCGGACAATGATTATATTGTGTGGACTATAAATAGCTCAGAAATTGATGCTGTTGAGTGGTTTGAAGAACTTAACATATCTGGCATTAAAATAAAACTAAAAATACGGTCAATACGTTAAATATTGCTGATTTTTACGCGCTGAACATCTCTCTCCGTAAACTTTCAAAATCATCTACATTGTCCTCATATTCAGGGCATATAATCGGTTTATTAGGACAAATCACACTTAGTAGTTATCTTTCGTTCATACCAGATCAGGGAGCTTCCAAAGGACACCAAATCCCCCCACACTTTTACATGTATATATATGGAGATACTGCACTCAATTCCAGGAAATTACACCAAATCCCCCCACTCTTCGCCCTACCACTTCCCCCAACTCTTCACCCCACTACTTCCCCCCACTCTTCACCCCACCAAATACCGCCACCCCTCTCCCCTCTCCTCTCCCCGCTCCAAAAACAAAAAAACAAAAAAACGCAGACGAAAAAAAAAAAAACAAAAAAACAAAAAAATTCGCAGACGACAAAAAAAAATCCCGCAGACAAAAAAATCAATCCACTCTTCACCCCACCTCTTCCCCCCTCTCCTCTCCCCTATCCTCTCCCCTCTTCTCTCAGGAGCTTCCAAATGAGCTTTCAAAACCATTCCTCCTACCAGCTTTTCCCCACACCACTTTTATTGCTATAAATTCTCAATATTTACAGTATTTAACACAATTCAGATCATGTCTGCAGCAGTCCCTATTGATTATTCATGTGACGCAGAACATTGCGAAAGCTATAATCCACAAGAGTACATAGAAAACAATTTAATAATAATAAATCCACCTCCCAATCTATCTAAGAGTGCTAAAAAAAAGTTTCGAACTCAACACAGAAAGAAAGTTCAAGAATTGGAAACAGAAAAGGAAAAGACTGAAAAGAAAGAAAAACTATGTCTTGCCCAACAGCAAATGTAATGTTTAGTCATGTAAGCGGAAAGAAAACCTTGCAGGATTTTACTACAGATGAACTAGAAATGTTACCTTTGGAATATCTAATTAATTATGCAGATCCTTTGGAACTCTTGGATGTATGGGGAATATTACCAATGTCTTATAAATCAAGTTTTGATCTTCAAATTAAATTGCCATGTTTTTTTCATTATAATCGTCCTCCTGTATCTCAGAAATCATGTTTCGTGTGCAATAGAAACATAAAGTAGACTAATGTAGATAAACATATTGTTATTTTTTCAAAAATAAACCTGTATTTTAATAAATATATTTTTTTATAAATGTCAAACAAATAATTAGAAGTATTATTCATTAATCCACATATCACCAATCACCCTACCAAATCCCCCACTCTTCACCCCACCACTTCCTCCTCTCCATACCCCACCGTTACTTCCAATCCATATTTAAAGCTATAACAAACCATTTTGCGGTTAGTTATGTATCCTAAGTGGTTCATTATTACTACATATAACTTTAGTGTTTTATCAAGGTGTCGTTGTTCAGTTTGTAAAAAACTAATAGTAAATAAATCAAGTGCTTGTATTCAATATTGTACAAATTGTTGTCAACTGAGACCAGTTAAAATATCCCAAGAAGTTGTTGATTTTTATAAGAGAAGAAAATGCTAAAACACGAAGTAAAAATAAAAGTGTTGGAACTCCAATATCATCTTATTAAAGTAAAATACAGACTTTTTCAGAATAATTATGGTAGTGAAATACTAACATTGTATTATGAAGCTATTATTTTATGTGATAATCTACTAAAGGAATCTATAACAGTTAAACATTTTAATGATCATTTGATGATAATAAATTTGGGATTAGATTCACATGAATCCTATAATGTAATGAGAAGATTGATTGCTGAAGAATAAAATCCATTACAACGTTAAATTCATAGAGTTCGTCTTCTCAGTTCATTTGTGATTTTAGAGAAGCACTATGAAGAACGTTACATTTAACGAAAATATGAATAAAATCCATATATTGTTTGCATGGAAGTTTGCTTACAAAAAATCACGTGAGAGTGATTACGAGCAGTATGTATTGGATCGCTACCGCTTTCAAAATAGACTTCAATATGCTGAGAACCTCCTAAAGGAAGTTTTGGATGAAAATTATAGGAAGAAAATATACAATGAACGTTTTAAATAATTTTTGTTTTATTACAACCAATTCAAGCTCATATCCTCCCACCTCGCCCATGTGGGCTTGACTTGCAGTACTGGGTGGGGGAATATCTACAAATTTATACGCACACGGTTTCTAAAACATTATTTGCTAGAAATAATACATAAATATGATTCAAAAACGAAAGCTGGTTGGTTGCAGAAAATCGGTGAAAAAACTTAAACAAGAAGACAGAAGCAGATGCCCTGTTTGTTTACATTCCATGAGAAGAGAAGAAATTTGCACACCCAATTCGTGCACACACAAATTTTGTATAAAGTGTTTAACAGAGTGGTCGAAAACAAACGCACATTGTCCTCTTTGCAGAAGATTATAATTCTCAATTGTTTTAAAAGAGACTAAGGAAAAGATTCTTGTGAAGAAAAATGACAGTACTGATCAAGCTCTAGTGATATTGTTGTACATAAGTGACATGAATTTAATATAGATATATCAGAAGTAAATAAAACCATGTTGTTAAATATAAAGTTTTTTTATTTTATTATATTACATCTTTTTTAATATCCAGGAATTGTGTGATTTATCCATTCCCAACCATTTGACATAAACTTTATTTCCTTTTCTTCTTAGCACCTTTTCCATGAGATATACGTTTGAATGTTTGACTTTCTGCAACTCCGGTTCATAAAAACTACCTAAAATTATTTCATTTTTGTCATCTGTCAGCAGATATGTTCTTGGGTTGGTTAATTTAATTTCTTTAATTTGAAAAATTTCATTTGACCAGTTTGGTGTATATCCCTTTTGAAAAGCCTCCCTGTATTTACTAACCCTAACATAATCCCTTTGTTTAAATTTTGATTTTCTGGGGTCAATTGTTTTTATATTATTATAAGTTGATTTTAGAACATCTTTTTCATTTTCTTCATTTATATCTATAGGTTTTAATCCTGTTGTTCTATGTTTAGTCGTATTATACTTAAAAACAATATTATTTAGGATATCCAACCTTTTATAATTGCCTTGCAAGCTAAACTGTTTCCACATGAGAGTTTTTAAAGTTTGTTGACCCTTTCAACAATCCCCGCTTTGATAGTGGAAAATGTACTGTAGTGATTAATGTTATATTTTTCCATTAATTTATGAAAGTTTTTGTTGAAAAATTCTCTTCCTCGATCTGTATGTATGTTAGTTCGAGGAGTTTTCACAAGCTTTAAAATTGTTTCCATAGCTAAAGTTACTTCCTTAGCAGTTTCTCTTTTAACAGGTTGAACCCAAACATATTTGGAAGAAGTGTTTATAACAACTAAAATATATCTATATCCTTTATTTAGTTTTGCATAAGGTATCATTTCCACCAAATCTGCTTGCCATAAATCGTTTAAATTTTTAATAATAACCCGTCGACGTCTAAGCAGGTTTATGTAACTCGTTGACTAGATCTTCCTTGATGTTGGTTTGTTTACTGATGACTTCTAAATGTTTAGTTTGTTACTACTACAGGGAATTTTATTAACAATTCGCCATAAAAATCTTCTAAATGGCTATTTTCAGGACGATGAAAAGAAAGAACATCCCCTTTCTTTAGCTTTAATCCGACAGGGTCAATAACTTTTTTTCCATTAGTTTTTAAGAAAACATATTTTTTTGGATACTCTGCCCCAATTATTGTAGCAGATTCCATAGGAAAAATACATTTAATTCTTTTGTCTTGTAAAAGTTGGTAAACTCCATCTGAGAGATTGTAATTTCTCATAAAAGGTAATACCAAATTATAACAAAGTTTAACTGCACTAAGATCAACAAGTTCTATAATGTTATGTTCTTCAGATGAAAATTTATTATCCTTGCCAAAGATGTGGGAACCAAACTTGTCAATAGACATGGTTGTTGCCAGCGGTAGAATAAGGAATAAACATGTGAGAATTAGTATTTATTTAATTATTTTTGCTTCTCTTAGTTCTTCTAAAATCGATATTATTTCATTTTGATGACCAGTATGTCCAGCCATTTGTGATGCTGTCAATAATTTTAATCTATCAATTATCTCATTTATATCGTCATAATATACATAATCTAATTTCTTTTTTGATAAATTTAACATAGCTCCCCCTTGTTTGAACCAAGTCTTGTTGTTCTTTGACGCGTTTGAGGAGGTTGTAATCTTTCCAGGTTGGAGACGCTAGTGATACTTGAAGTGCTGGAAGTACTTCTCGGTTTAATAATTTTGTTTTCTATTAAGGATGGTTTAATAATTGTAAGATACTTTGGATCAGTGGTGCCTTGAATTTGGTCATTAGCATCATAATTTCTCCTGTAAGCATTAGTTCGTGTCAAAATATCCATATAGTTTTTAAGATCGTTCGAGGTGGAACCTTTGGGATCTTGAATAAACAAAAGTTCATATAGTCCAGGGGTACCATTATATGTCACATTTTTAACTTTAATATTCTCTTTATCAAAATCAAGCAAACTGTCTCCAATTCTCCATTTTTCAGCATCGGTATCATGTCTTAGACCGTGAGTGTGATCCAAATCTCGCTCACCTTTAACTGACGTATCAACAAAAGCTCTTACTAGTGGGTGAAATGCCTCAAGATATTCATTGTAGGCTGGGCTTCGTTATTTCTAAAATTTCTTGTCTTGTATCTTCTAGTGTAGGTTGCAAGGTTGATTCATCTTGATTTTCTCTAACTGTCGAGCTTAATCTCGGTCTTAACAAAGATTCGTTATCATCTAAAAATGCACAAAAACTTCTTCATTTAGTAAAAACGATGGTACATCATATGGCAGATATCTTTGGTAAATATTAGATTTTCTTTTGGTTATTTCCTTTTTTTGTGGCGTAGAAAACAATGGTAGTGAGGAAATTTCAGGTTTTATGTGCGCTTCCGTTTTAATGGTTTTAATTAATTCTTAAAGGTTGAGTGATCGGCTTGAATTCTTTTTCCATACGAATTTCTTAATCAGATAAATCTGATTTTAAAGCTTTATACTTTTGTCTAACGGCTTGTCTAGTTTTTACCAACTCTTTCGCTGTTTTTTCGTCCATCTTTACAAAAGGTAGGTTGTATACTAGAAAATTATCGTTGTGTCAGAGAGTTACATAGTGGAAATAAAATTATCAAATCCTTTTCTATAGCGGCCATCATTAAATTGGCAGTTCTTGTCAATAACGACAAAGTCATATTTATGTTTCCAACACATTGAACACAAGGTTTTAAACTCTTGAAAGCTCATATCACCATTTACATGATCATCATATATATATGTTTCAAGTTTGTAGCATCCTGTTGAAAAATTACCAAGAGGTTGGCATTATCACGTATAAGTTGTTTAGGGATTGATGAATATGTTTGACACAAATAAAAACAATCTGTATTTTTATGACGTCCAAAACAACAATAATCCCTCATAAGACTTTGATCAGTGCATACTATATCATCAAATACAATCAGTGAGTTTGGTTTTATTTCAGGGGGTGAAACAATATCCTCAGCGTTCGATGATTCAAAATAACCAATAAACTTTAGTGGGGCAAAAAGCCTTTTTAGATATTCATATTTTGATTGATATAAGGATTTTGAGTACACATATATATTTTCAAATCTTAATCCATTAGCGTGTGTTATAAGAGAAATCATAACATTTGTCTTCCCACAACCCGATGGTCCTACTTTTAAACATCTTTTACAGTTTCCACCAAATAATTCTCCATGTTTTCGATAATTATCATGACATAAATCAAAATTTTTTATCGGTAAAGAAAAATCTTATTTTTTGATCTTCATTGTTTGAACATCGCTATTTAAGTAAGGTTATTTGCGTTTTTAAATCATTTATATATAATGATTAGACATAATAATGTCATTCACTGCGTGGAAGGACAGAGAAAAGGTAGTGGTTTATTAAATACTCTTATTAATAAATTACCAGTAGAGCGCCATATTCCTTCTTATAACTTTTGTGGACCTGGTACAAAGTTAAATAAAAGGCTTGCCCGAGGTGATAAGGGAATTAATTTATTAGACGAAGCTTGCAAAGAGCACGATATAGCATATTCGGAATATTCCGATTAAAAAAACAGAAACGAGGCAGATAAAGTATTAGCTAAAAAGGCATTTAATAGATTTAAAGCTTCAGATTCAAATCTAGGCGAAAAACTGTCATCCTTGGCTGTGGCCGGAATCATGAAAGCAAAAACAAAACTCGGTATGGGAATAAGAAAAACGAAGAGAAGTCATAAACGCAAGAAAGGAGGTCAAATATCTTTTAACCAAGGTGTAAGAAAAGCACATAAAGAGCTGGTTGGAAGAGTTTGCTAATATAAGAAATGCTGTCAGCACAGCTTTATCATCCATTAAAAAATTAAAAATAAAAGAACCTAAACAAAGAATTATTCCAATTCCAACAACTGGTGGAATTTTACCTTTAATATCTATTTTTGCTGGTTTATCTGCTCTAGGAGCCCTAAGCGGTGGCGCTGCTGGCATTGCCCAAGCAGTAAATTCGGCTAAAACGCGCAAAAAAAAATTAGAACAAACAAGACACAACAAAGAAATGGAAAACATATCAATTGGAAAAGGTCTTTATTTAAAACCATATAAGAAAGGGTGTGGCCTATATTTAAAACCATATTCAAAAAACTGTTAAATTTGCTACCTCGCCGACCTTTGACAAATATAGATTTATTAAAGTATGTCAAATTATTAAAGTTGCCACATTTTAGAGGTGTCTTTATGAGAAATAAGTTACCCAAAAAAATAAAAAAATATGAAACAGGTATTATAAATTTAGATGACGATATGGGGGAAGGCACTCACTGGACAGCGTATGTTAAAAATAATAACAACATAATTTACTTTGATAGTTTTGGAAATTTACGACCACCAAATGAAGTTATAACTTATTTCTATAGCGATGGTAGCAATCACAATATTAAATATAACTATGATAAATATCAATCTTTTAATACCTCAACTTGTGAACAGTTATCCTTACAGTTTATTTATAATAATGCGTAATTGTGTTTCCATTTTATTCTTATTACGACCATCATGTCGTTTACTATAGCTCTTTCCGCAAATTCAGCTATACTTCAAGCAGATTTCCATCCACCTATTTACTTAGATCCTAACACTTCCTACGTTGTCGGACTTACCAACTTTGAAACTTGTAATGCAATACCAAATATTGATAAAAGTAATAATAAAGTATATTTTGGAAAAAATAATGAATTTTTAACAATTCCTACGGGAAGTTATGAAATGGATGATGTTAATAAATATTTACAGACTGAATTCCAAAAAAGAAATATTTCATTTCACCTCTATGCAAATAACAACACATTAAAATCAACAATAAAGTCTACTACAGATATTATTTTTAAAGATGGTACAATAGGAAAACTTTTGGGTTTTAATAAGGGCATTATAACTGGTGATGGAGTTCCAAGAACATCGGAAAATCCAGCAGAGATTATAAAAGTTAATTCTTTATGCAGACTGCAGTATCGGAGAAGGTTCCTATCTGAACGGAAAGCCAGTACACATTATTCATCAGTTTTTCCCTAATGTTAGCCCTGGATTTAAAATAATAGAAAGTCCCCAAAATATTATTTATTTTCATGTTACAGTAAAAGTAATAGATAAAATAACAATAAAGGTAATAGACCAAGATTTAAATCTTGTTGATTTTCGAAACGAAACTGTAACAATAAGGTTGCATATAAAAGAAGTCTAATGGTTATCCTTTATATTAGAAAAACCTCCAATTTACCCACAAAAATTAATAAAAACTATAAGAGGACTAAACATCGTAAACCAAAGATTAGTAGAAAGAGAAACACACAAGGGATAACACCTGAAAATATAAGCTTTTTGAAATCTCTAGGTTTAAAGGCTTTAGTATAATGGATGTCCTTAATGTAACACAAGGTCTTTTCATCGATAATTCAATTGTGCATTCCGAAGTTCATGGTTATGAACCGTATCTACCTACTAAATTGGGAAATAATGATGAAATTATAATACCCGTTCATGAAGTAGACAAGTATACTCTTCCTTCCGAAAGCTTTCTTTACATAGAGGGTAAACTAACAAAAGATAATAATACTATCTCAAATACATTAAAATTGATAAACAATGGAATTGCATTCCTTTTTAAAGAAATGCGTTATCAACTAAACGGTGTTACAATAGATTCAGTTAGAGATGTTGGGTTAACTTCGACAATAAAGGGATACATGTCATATAATAAAAATGAATGCAATAAACTTAAAAACGCAGGTTGGTTTCCTATGGAATCTTCACAAGTTGTTGATGCAACGACAGGATTATTTAATGTTTGCATTCCGCTTAAATTCTTAATGGGTTTTTTGAAGACTACAAAAAAATTATTTTAAATGCCAAACAAGAACTTATTTTAGTATGAGATAATTCAGACAAAAATGCAACAATTAATACTGCAGATGAATATCCAAAAATTAAGCTTACTAAGCTAACTTGGAATATACCTCACATTTCAGTAGCTATTCCTCAAGAATTAGCATTATCTAAAATAATTAATAAGAATACTGATATAATAATTGCTTTCCGGAGTTGGGAACTGATTGAATACCCAGAATTATTAAAAACTAATCGTCATAACTGGCCTGTCAAAACATCTACGAAAGTTAATACCCCACGTCATGTAGCAATTGCTTTTCAAAAAGACTTAAGGGATAAATCAACAACTGATGTCTCTATTTTCCAACGTTAAATTACGAAACATCAAAGTATTTTTAAACTCTGAGAGATATCCCTACAACGATCTATTTTTAGACTTTGCTAAAAACAAATTTGCATCATTATATGAAATGTTTTCACAATTTCAAAAATCTTACTATGAATTAACACCTGAACCCATTTTTTTCCAAAGGAGTTTAATACTTATGCTCCTATCGTATATATCCATTGTTCACATCAGAACGAAACAATTGAATCCGGACCTATTGTTATGAGAGTTGAGTTTGAATTACATGATGATCTTAAAGACAAAATATCTGCCTATTGTCTTATTATGCACGACAAAGTATTTAGCTACAATCCATTAACCAAAAATGTTAGACAACTTTAAAGCCCATGTCTAACTATATAAAATCAATGCTCTACTATTCTTTCCTACCATTATGGGTGGAGAACTGGAACCTCGAGTATCCTACTTTTTAGAAGAGCTGAAAAAATTAAAACAACAACTACAAGAATATTCTGACAAGAAATCTATGATTAAACAATTCTCACTTTTGAAATTATGAGGTTATTAATTGTCGATGTACAAGGAGTTAACATAGAAAATAAGAAGTTTATTCCCAAAGAGTTGGCTGCCTATGATGGACACAAAATATATCACTATATCTTTAAATCACCATTTGATATAAAATACCTACCACCTGACTTACATAAGCAAGCTGTATGGTTAATGAAAAATCATCACTGTATTCCTTGGAATGAAGGATATACACCAATTCACAAATTTTCTCAAATAATCAAGGATCTAACAGAAAAGGCGGATCAAGTTTATGTGAAAGGGAGAGAGAAATCCGAATACATTCGAAAATATTCATTAAAACCAGTCATGGAACTTGATGAAAATCCATCGTTACAAGAAGGAGAAGCTCACTGTTTTTATCATTCTAAATCACCATGTATATGCGCACTTACTAATGTATACAATTTATATAATAATTATTTAATGATTGAATAAAACACATAAATGAAACAAAGTTTTTTATTTGTTATAAATTAGGTTTCAAATATTTCTTGAATAATTTCAGGTGACAAAAACTTCTTTACTTCATCCAAATGCTTCTCAAATCCCATTTCTTTCATCGTGTACAGAAAAGACTTTAAATCAGAAGTATGTAAATATATGTTACAGGCTTCTGCTGCTTTTTCATATTTTCTAGCCATATCCATACATTCCTCATACGTATAGAATCTTTCGAATCCATACTCGGCTTCATGGGCAGCATCAAATTCTAAATTACTAAAGTGTTGTGATAGATTCTCTATAGCACTTGTTAGGTTATATGCTATTCGTTCACGAACATATGCTAACCACATCTTGTTGGAGAATGTACAGACTTAAAGTGAGTTCAGAGCTTTAAATATTAATTTAGGAGGTGGGAGGAATAAAAAAATATATTTTAAAAATTTATTTTTCAATACAACTCTTTACAAATTCATTACATGCGAATCATTCTACATTCTTCACAACACAATCTGAGTAAAAGTGTAATAATTCTAAAACACAGCAAACATTTAAACTATTTTCCATAGGTGAAATAACATCATATACATTTTTTAACAAATCGCCAATTTTCATAGAGATTCCACTAACCAAAATATTGTAATATTTGGAAAATTCCTGGTTTTTTAAGATATCAAAACGATATTTGATTAAATTTGCCAAGTTCACTAATTCATTTATGGTATCACCAGCTAGGAATACTTCATTACCACCATCTTGTGTAATCTTGATAATTCTTGCATCCCCAATAAACACAAAGTGAATCTCATAACCATTTCCCTTCATGGGTTGCCACCCGG
This sequence comes from Philopedon plagiatum, assembly GCA_963971165.1. Taxonomy (NCBI): domain Eukaryota; kingdom Metazoa; phylum Arthropoda; class Insecta; order Coleoptera; family Curculionidae; genus Philopedon; species Philopedon plagiatum. The sequence continues at coordinate 79,590,505 of OZ020189.1, read as the reverse complement.
TGTTGTTGGAATAAATAAAGCTCATCATAATTCCTTGATTATTTAGGAAGGAAATCCATTGATCTTCATTAAAAATCACATTTTGATTATATTTGTATCCACAGAGTTTAACAACAGGAATATATTTTCTCTCTGAGGAAAATCCAATGCTGACCCATTTGGATTTGGATTTGTTAATGTAGTAGATGGTTTCATTGATGAGAGCTGCATTGCGCTTCTTACTAAACTCTTGTTGGTTATAGTTTGTTGGTTGATACATTGTCAGATGCTTGCTTAAAATAATGGTTGTAGAACTGTGGGTGAATGCTTAAATAAGCAAGCGTGGTAGTGGGGATAGCAAGAGTGGTGGGGGGATTTAAACACTAATCTTATAGATTTAAACATCATTTAGCGACTAACCATGAATGAGTGTAAGACAGAACTTTTTATCGACATTCAAGGATTCAACTGTTCCTTTGGATACATTCCAAAAGAATTAGCGATTTATGATGGGATTCGTTGCTCAAATTGTCTGTTTAAATCACCATTTCAGAAAAATATGTTATCTGCTCTCGATCGCAAAATGGTTAAATGGGCCGAAGAGTATCATGGACTAAAATGGGAATTTGGAAATATAGAACTTAATGAAATTGACAATATTTTAAAGCATGTGTTAGAAGTTTACCAATCGCCCAAAATTTACGTGAAAGGGAATGAAAAAATAAACTTCTGAAAAAAGTTTTTGAATGAAGATTTCATATACGCTATTCCCATTGGTCAAGAACCAAAATTAAGTAAATTTAAGAAAATTCCAGAATGTTATTTTCACAAAAATGTGAATCCATGGCATTGTGCATTAGCAAACGTAAAATTGTTATATAATTATAGACATTGTTATGAATAAAAACCATTATTATAAATATGTTTTTTTATTATTGAATTTTATTTGTAATACAAATATACTTTGAATAATATATTGAACATATAAACAATAATAAAAATATACTTAATACTACTACACACACATTTGAACTACATTCTTCTATACAAGATTTTCTATACAACTGATTCCATTCCTGTGTCACTATTGAAGTTTTATTGAAATAATATAATCTTAACTTATACTGTACAATGGTAGAATCATTTATAATATTATCATCTATTTTGTAGGTAAATAAACCATTATTTATACTCATTCTTTTCCATGTTGAAGGCCAACTATCATTATTTACATTATTAACAGATAGACAAATAAATGCTTCTCGAACATTATGATCAACTTGTATGAACAAAGTATTGTTAACGAATGCTGATAGAAATAGAACTCCTACTGGTAGCAGAGCCATTTTCAAAATAAAATATTTTCCCAGGGTTCTTATGTTTTATATTCGTCATGAACTAAATCTTTTAGAATATCAATTACTTTATTAACCATCTCATTATCAGTCTTGGATTTCTCTTCCAAAATACTTATATGTTGGCGTCCCCAAGCTAAAGTTCTAAAAGAATCTGGAATTATATAGCGTTTATCATCTTTTGGAGACAAAGCAACCTTATTTTTTAATTGTGTGAACATGTCATGTAAAATTGAATGAAAAATATTCATTTTTCTAAATTTTATCTCAGAATTTTCAACCACATCTTTATAATCTTGTTTAGTAATGGAATTTTCTATAACATATTTTTTTACTCCTTTCGCCTTTTTTTCAGATTTATTCTCTAAATTTACACAGTAGGCTTTAGCTCCCGTCCCATAAAAACTTGAAATTGGTTTGCCCGCAAATGCATCTTTCATTCGTCCTAATACAGAATTGTTCTTAGTAATATTATGAATATTGTTTTCATTGTAATTAGAAGTGTCAAACTTCTCTAAATTTTCCTGCATATCTTGATAAAAGTTTTCTGTTCTTACGTTTAAAATTAAACTATCTGCATCCGTGTATAACAAAATTGCTTCGTCTCCATACTTGCTCTTAATATAGTCATAATAAAAATCATATAAAACGGTTTTTGATAATTCCAAGACTGTGAAGCCAACATAAACAGGTTTATTGTAAGTCACTTTTACTCTTTCCATTTGTATCGCAACCAAGTTTTCATTAAAGACTAATCGATTTTTAAAATTTGGTTTAGCAATCAATGTCTGCGTTCCTTGCTTCTTACCAATGTTCTCCCAGTGTGTGATTAATCTTATGTCAACTCGTTTATCAATATTCTCGAAAGATTTAAATTTAAGATTTAAGATTTAAATGGCATTATTAAATAATTTAGATGTATCCTTTTCCAACTTATTTTTAGATTTGTTCCTCATTTCGGTATTTAAATCGATGTACTGTTTTAGAAATGCAGCTTGTTTAAATTTAATAACTCTATGAATTTTAGTTAGTTTTAATCCATTTTGAAGCACCTGTTTCAGATTTCGGTAATGAATAACATATTTTTCTTTATGGTTTAAATTGCATATTAATTTCTTTTGTTTTGAACCTGGTGAGCAAATATTTTCAGCCAAAAAAGGTAATTCGTTGTGTTCTTGATGTAAACGTTGAGGATACTTTAAATCTACTTCCAAAACGAACCCGAATTCAGCATCGTCAGGAAGAGACATCACATCAAGCTTTTCAGTTTCTTCATCATTCAACAAAGAAAGATCACTTACGGGGAGACATTGGCTCATACTATGCCCATACAAGTTAGTGGCATCCAAATACATTATAAATGAATTTGGTTTGCTTGGATCATAATTTTCTAAAAATGGATTATTAGCATCTGCTTTTCGAATGCTGCAATGACAGACACCACCTCTTATATCATTTTTAAAAAAATGTATCATATCTATATCCGTTAATAATTCTAATTTAACATCAGTCATTTTTAACATTGAATCCCAGTTTAAACCTGGTAATGTATAATACTGTGTAGGATCTAGCTTAAAGTTACTTAAAGAAACATTTCGACATGCTTCAAAAAAATCTGTTAATATGAGAACATCTGACAATAAATAAATTTTGGTATAATCCATAAGATTTTGACAATTAAATAAATTCCAAATAGTAATTGCTCTATTGTAATCCGATGGACACATAGGTTCATCTTTAAGTTTATCATAAAAATGTTCAATAGCTGGGAGTTGATTTTCATGTAATTTTTCGAAAGAATCAACATAAGAATAAGGATAGACACCTTTTTTCCGAATTTCATTAAACTGGTTAGGATCTTCAAAATATTTTTTAATCTCAATGCACTGATTTGGTTCAAAGCTTTCACCAAGCTTTTCCAAAGAGGAACCGACGAAACGGAATGAATCTAAAAATCTCATTTTCATAAAAATATGTCTTTCTTTATTATCCTTGTCTTTTACTTTGTCAACTAATATGGATTTTGAAAATGAAATATATTTTTCTTTAGTTTGTGCTAATACATCAATATTATCTTCTTCACAGCACAATTGTTTAACAAATAAATGACTATCATAACCAGTTAAATTGTGGAAAAAGATTGGTATAAAAAATTTGGAATTTGAAAGTTTAAGTTGCAGATACTGTGAGCTGCATTTCGAAATTTACCAGTTAAATGATCATGATCCCTTACTTTTTCATTTTCTTCAAGTTTTTTATTACATATATGACAAACTGTGCTATTTTTATAAGCTAGTTCTTCTTCATCTGATAAAGGAAGCATTTTCACTACAGGTTTAAGATGTTCATTATAAATTCTATGTATATGACCTTCAATTCGTTTACAAAATTCATCAGCTGCATCCATACCAAAATAGTAATCTAGTACCGACAAAGAATCATCATATGAGCACTTAATAAAATAGCAAAAAGCATAAGGTTCATGTTTAAATGTGTTCCGAGTATATGAATCCTCATCATTATCTGGTTGATCAAACTGCAAAGGTTTTAAAAAGCATTCAAAGTCTGCGTATATGACAAATGGAACTTTTAGTTGTTTTTGAAAATTTTCAAACTGTAAAATATTTTCTGGTATATGCTGACCGTATTTATTTATTTTAATGTCGTTGGTAGGAACTTTTGTAAACAAATGATTACAATCATGTGATTGATGCTCTTCAAGTCTTTTCATTGATGTAAAATAAATTAAACATCCATCACAAAAATACTTTTTTAAATGATTTTTATTTACTTGTGCTGATACTAATCTAGACATGTCCTTAATCCAACAATAATGACTGTTTTCCCCATCATTTATAATCAACAAGTTAACGTGTATTGGATGTTTTTTACTTGTGTAATGAAGAGGACCTACTACTTCATATTTTAATTTATTATCCTCATAAGCACTCTCTAAACCGTAAACATTTATAGATATTTGATTAAGCGTTTCAAATTTATGTATATCCTTTAATTTCACAGGAAACTCTATTCCTTCAAAATTTAAATACTCAAAAAAATTAGGGTATGAACTTGTTCTATCAACATTAATATTAGCAGGAAACAGTGCACTTATCACGCTCCACGCAAAACAATATGAATCATTATTTTTTATGTTAATAACAGCTTGTTTATTTGAAATTTGTTTTGGTAATGGTATATAGGATGATACGAAGGCGTAGAGGGGCCACATAGTTTTTTTTTCTTAAATTCCGAGTTTAATCTCGAAATTTTGTTAAATTCCGACTTTAAACTCGGAATTTAACAAAATTCCGACTTTAAACTCGGAATTTTGTTAAATTCCGACTTTAAACTCGGAATTTTATTAAATTTCGACTTTAAACTCGGAATTTTGTTAAATTCCGACTTTAAACTCGGAATTTTGTTAAATTCCGACTTTAAACTCGGAATTTTATTAAATTCCGACTTTAAACTCGGAATTTTATTTATTGTACTGTAACACCCACCACTGATTCCTATCTCTCTTTCTCTGATCAAGTTGGCAATGGGTGAGCGGTAACCCTGGAAACAGTTGGCGGTGACAAGAAAACCTTTTGCGTGGGGCCGGAAGACCCTTGTGTCTACTGCATGTAACCCACCACTTAATCTAACACTTTTCCTGGCCTTGCAAATTACTATCTCTTAATATTGTACTTACTGCAGAGGATATGTTCACTAACTTCAATTTTTCTATAATTTTTGATTTTAAATAAATTTATTACTTATTTACTATGTTTCCCTGTTCCCCAACAGTAAAACACAAAATTCTGGATCAAATACACTTTTATTTCCACAAGTACGGTTGGGAGCCACCCAAAATACACCTTTTCACAATTTCTTCAATTTTTACAACTTTTGTTAATTTTCACAAACTTTTCAATACGCCAAGACAATCTCTTGGGTTCAACGCACTTACTTGTTCACTTTTAAATCTATCGCAATTTTATTCAAGAAAAATTTCGGCGCGCTCCAAAACTTCCGACTAACACCGTACTATTGATTCCAGATTTTGAACTTTCCCGGGGGCAGAAACTTCGGACTAAATTTGGGCAGAGTAACGATCTTACATCTTCGAGTACGTTCACGATACTGATTTCTAGCCGGCGCTTTCCCGCTTATATAGGGAAAATTCCCATACATTTTCCCTCTTTTACAGCTTTTTCACGGAATTAATGTGACAACATGCTATTTACGACCCCATAAATCGTGTCTCCACCTGCGTTTTCCAGGAAAATCTACGTGGGCGACCCTATTCTAGCCGGCAAATGAAGGAAAACATCGGTATTTCTCGGTTATTTACGATGTTTTTTATTGCTTTCTGCTTTTCCGAGTGACATTTATTAGCGCGCGCCTTCATAACAGGGCTATAAATTAATTTCGCTATATTTAATTCCCTTATTTTTCCCGATTGCATCTGCTCATATGGCATCGCGTTGCCTTCTTTCGTTGGTCCAATCAAAATTAACAGCGCATAATTTCTTTGTTATAATAGAATAGTTTTGGGAGGAGTCTTTTCCGAATGGGGGTAAATTTTCCCCGTTGAGAGTATCAGTGCCTCTGGTCAGTTTACTTCAAGTTCTCGAAATGTTCGGCCGATTTCAGAGCTATAACCGGTTCAGGACTTAGAAAAGTTTTCGCGGATCTCGATGAAGTTAAGTGAAATGTGTTCTTCATACACAAGTGAAACTTTTATTTACAATAAAGGATTCATTTTTCTCATTATGTGAGTTAGCTTGTCTAATTATTTTATAAATTATTTAAATCCTTTTTATGAGTTAATTTATGGCCGCTTAGGTGTTTGAATATTTTCAAATGAATTATTTTCCAATAATCTCTCAACCCTTCCCTAATGTTTCAAGTTCTCTAATAAATTTTTAATCCAACTACTTATTACTGATTGTTTTAAAAATAAATTTCTCAAATTTTCCTATTTCAATAAATATTTTAAACATTCTTCGAACGCGAACGTAACTTATTTTATTTAATGCCCTTTTGTATTGCGAATTAATTTTCGAGAATTTCTTTTCGTGTTGTGATAAATATGATAAATATTTAAATTCTGTTTAAATATGTATATGTATGTATATATATATATATGTATGTATGTGTGTGTGTGTATATATGTATATGTGTGTATATGTGTATATATGTATGTATGTATGTGTGTGTATGTATGTATGTGTGTGTATGTATATATATATATATATATATATATATATATATATATATATATATATATATATATATATATATGTATATATATGTATATATATGTGTATATATATATGTGTGTGTATGTGTGTGTATGTATGTATGTGTATATATATTTATATATCAACTTTTTAAATTGATTTATAGTGTAAACTATTATTATGTGTATTTAATTAACGATTTAGATTTGGAAATGAGCAATATGAAAAATCTTATTATAAATTTGAAAAGTTATAAAATATCTAATGGCTACTTTAGAGGAGATATTACAATATCCATAGTACCTCGTTTTGAATTTTTAATTTTATGAAGTGAATTGTATTTATTTATTAGTTATAAGTTATTTAAGGTTGCTTTGTTAACGAGAATTCTTATTCTTATACAATAAAGCTTATTTTGACTGACTGACTGTTTCTAAATACAATTCCTTTTCAAGTTATTTTTCCAAATTGTTCTTTCCTTCATTTGTTTACACGGCTTACGCCCTTAAATAAATACTTATAGGCCGTAATGCCACAGTACTTCGTGTTACTTTCGGGATCGAAGAAGTTAATAGAAGTGCGTTGTTCAAGCTTTGTACTGATTATTGTAGTGTAGTGCAGAGTTTTTCTAAGTAACATGGATACTCAGGTAACTTTATTGCAACAGTTAATAATTGCGCTGTCGGGGGGTAATGAATATAGGCAGCTAGGTTTTTAAAACAAATGTAACAGTAGTAAAGTTTAATCATTTTGTAGGAAGAAAGTATAGAAGAACTGGTAATCAGATATTTTTCCCTTGGGTTTCAACAAAAAGAGATACTTGCGTTTTTAAAACATTTACATAATGTTAGTATTTCTCTTCGTACTTTAAAAAGAGTTTTACATGATTTAAATTTGTATCGAAGAAAAAAAATATTCAAGTATACTAGAAATTGTTACATTTATTGAGGGTGAACTAGCAAAATCTGGTCAACTGCATGGATATCGATGGATGCATTTGAGATGTCTACAAAATAATCTAGTTGTTACCCAAGACATTGTGAGGGAGTTACTATTGCATTTAGATCCGAGAGGGGTTGAATTTAGAAAACGAAAACGTTTAAGACGAAGGCAATATTTTAACAAAGGTCCCAATTATCTGTGGCATATGGACTCTTATGACAAATTGAAACCCTATGGAATATGTATAAATGGATGCGTTGATGGCTTCTCCAGACATATTATGTGGCTTTGTGCAGGTTCTACCTCCAGCGATCCAAAGGTAGTTTAGAAATCTAAACCTTAAAAAAATACTTTTTCATTCTCCTCCCTGCGAAAGTATAACTTTCGGTTCTAGAAGGGCGAGCGCAAGCGAAAGTAAAACATGCTAGGTGACGAAAGTAAAACATGCTAAGTTTGAATGTGTGTATTTTAAGAAATCGAGAGGGGAGAATGAAAAGTTTAATACATTACACGCTGCAAAAGCCCTTTCAGGTGCTCGGTGTGTTTAAATAACCTCGCACCTAAAAGTAAACTTTCGCAGCTTGTAATGTAAATAACTATTTTTCGACCGGGCGTAAAACAAACTATTAAGTTAAGACCCTATTTGGGGGAGTAAAATAGCACTATTAACTCTAGGGCTTAAAGTGGTTTAGGCAAGGGCCTAAGGGGCGCAAAAGTATTTTACTCCCTAGGACATAAAGCAATTGCAACTGCAATAGAACAAAATAAATATTATATAAAATTTTACATTTATTTTGGCATTTAACATTGACTAAAAATTTTATTGTTCAGCCACAACAATTAATACACACCCTTGATTTTTAATAAGTTTTTTACTATTATTTTACAAGACACAGGGGTAGGACAACGATTTTTTGCCTTCTTTGAAAATACAATTTTATAAAAATTTTATTTTAAAAACGAATTTTATATTTTTGGATTTCTCAAATTGTTAGGTTTCATTGATATACTATCCAATGAGCTCGGAAACAAAAATACATTTTTAGGCTCTCGATTAACCTAAAAAAAAATACTCCTGAAATTCCTAATTTAATTTGTTATATTTACGTTTGAATTTGGTTCATTGTTAACTAGAACTATGGCAGATTTCCGCTCTTGACATGCTTTGTGACAGACAGATACCTCGTTAATTTCGTAAGTGTTCTGTTTTTCCGATTTTGTTACGGAACACTGAAAGTAGTTGTTTGAGCTGAGTTGTTGAAAAACAGTCATTTCATTTAATTGAAAAACGTAAGTGTATTTCAACTCTACCAAAGCAATGTTCAATTGACAGTTTGTCAAGTGTGAGAAACACTTTTGTTGCACTCTTCTATATAACACTTAAAATGTTGTCGTTCCAATATAGTTTTCTTGTCATAATTGTTATAATGAAACTTTTATCGCTGTTATATTATCGAAATGTGACACTTTCTCGCATACAGTGTGTCATTTGTTCCACTGTTTTCTTGCATTAAGTGTGAAAACGTATCAGCTCAAGCAGTACCTAGTTTAAAATCTTTACTTGAACTTTTTTTCCAAACTTAGTACGACCTGAATATTTTGTAGGTTATAGCTGGGTATTATCTAAATGGAATACAACTGATAGGAGGTTGTCCAAAAACTATAAGATCTGATATGGGTACTGAAAATAAAACTGTAGAAAAGATTCAAACCTGCTTTCGTGAACTATTTGATGACATTGCTCATGCCAAACCCCCTTTTTTATATGGAAAAAGTGTTAATAATCAAAGAATTGAATCGTGGTGGTCGATACTTCGTAAGCATTCGGCTCAGTTCTGGATGAATTTATTTCAAAAGTTAAAAGAAGATGATTATTTTGATGGTTCCTTCCTGGATAAGTCACTGGTTCAATTTTGTTTTACAGAACTTATTCAGGTAAGATTTGGTTATATTAATAACAACGACGGAATGCTCCAAATATAGTATCAGACTGTAGAGGACGAGAGACGAGAGACGAATTTATTGGCACATAAATCTCATTTTTTATCAGAAATGGAGTTGTCGCCTACGTATGCGCTTGAAATCCAGAATCCCGTAAAATGGTATTATGTAGAACGTTGTATTATTTTACACATTTAATATAGGTATTTAAATAATTAAATAGACAACAATACGTTATTTATTACAAAACAAAAAACCCGACTGGAATTACAAAAATAAGAACCAAAAAGATCTAAACTATATTAGAAATAGGTATGCAATATATGCAATGTTCTCCGACACCCCAGGTAGATTTTGTCTTTATCTCTCTCGTACTAGTATTGTAAATACGTAAGTCTAACATAGCCAAGCCAAGTCACCGTACTTGTTGACGGTCAAAATTCGCGCCAACGCGCTGCAGCAGCGTTGCCACGTCACGGTTCTTTTCAGGAATTATGGCTCGGCACAATGTAAAAAAAAATTAAGGAAACAATAAATAGGGCTAAAATTTTTCTTATCCTAATTTTAAAAATTGTTTAGCTTTTTTCTTGAAAAAAAAACACTTGAACTGATTTGTTTTATTTATTTGAGAACATTTTTTCTCGTTTTTTCCATTGATATATTTTTTTTGGCAATTTTGAAGAAGTGCTTGCTGTTTATTAATTACATCAATTTGTGTTTAATCAAATAATAAAATTATTTATATCGTATCTACGAAAAAATATTTAGAACTTTTACGATCGAAGAATTACAAGAACAAAAGCTGGCAACCCTGCAACGGATCCTCCCTTGCTTGCTTGTCACTTGTCAAACTTAAATATGGCGTGGCGTCGTCTCGGCCTGTCGTTAGACCCTTTTATTTTCTTTGCCTGTTGACGGTTCCCTTTTCCGTTTTGTAAAGTAAACTTTAGTTTAGTTAGTAAATTTTAGTGAATTGTGCTTCCCAAACAAGTACAGTAAGTTCTGTTTATGATTCGGTTTATGATTTACGTATATTTTTTTAAAGGCGTCATGAAAATTAAAGGAGTGTTTTAGACAAATAAGTGTAATGAACCCATAGTGCAAAATCTTGTTGCTTTGCCATGTAATAAAATATATCTATTGTTTTTATTGCCTGTATTAACCCCTTTTGATTTTTTAATTGCCTGTGTAAATGAACACGAAGTAAAATGAAAGTCCCAAAATTGCAAAGCAAATGCTGGGTTTATATGCACAATAATTTTCTTTAATTTATCTTGCACCCCTAATTAAAAACCGATTTTTTTTGTAAATATCTTGCTGACAAGTAATTTTGTGCATAATCTTGTAGTTGAAGACAGGGCTTCTTAACATTTCTAATTCGAAATTATAACCACAATTACTATATTGTTTTCAAAAAAGTTTGATAGTGCTCTGTATATTTGGTTTTACCTTTTTTTGGATTTGTTATTTGTTAAAGTTGATAACACATTTGCCACATCATAGAAATAAAACTTAAAATTCATATTTTTGGCACCTAGCTCAGTGATGTAACTATCATGGAACAAAACCGTGTGGTGCACCAGGCATAACCATTGCTATAGGCGTCTTGGGGCCCCATAGCTGATTGAAGTGTGACTGAAATGAACTATTCACCGTGACTTAAAAAAAATCTTAGTACTTGTTTAGTTATACATACATATACATACCTAAGTCTTTTTTAGTTGGTAGAGAATATATAGTATATGAATCATTATATTAATATCCATTTGAATCAACTTCCCTACTACAAATAAGTATAGTTTGTAATTTAACAGAACTTAAAACCTATAATTTAGAAGATATTGTTGCCAAATGTATGTTATTTCCCTATAATACTGATTCTGTACCTAATAAATTTGTTTGTTTTTCACTTCTTCACAATTTAGATTAATAAATATGTATGATATACATGTAAAGAAAAATACTATTTATTTAGTTCCTATTTTTGACGAGTTTTTTTTTCTTGTGTAGATTTGTTATTAATAAATAACAGTATTTCTTTTCTAAATGTTTTATTTTATATCTATTTCTATTTTTAATATAATATATAGGTACTTAAGAACATTCTTAAGTTTATTCACGATAAAATTATAGCAATTACACAACATCCAACTGTTATAGGTATGGGTAAACTTTTGGTAGGTCCTGTTACTTTTTCACATAGTTATTGCAATTTTATCACCGACACATTTACTTGCGATAAGGGTAAGAATAGTTCTCTCAAAAAACTAGGATGTTTAATTTCGCCTACCAAAATCTCGCTGTACAGTATATAAAACAAACTTTGGGTGCCGCTTGCCAGTGTATAGAAGTAAATAAGCAATGGGCTCATTGGATATCATAGAGACAGAAGAATGTACCGCGTTGCCGGCCGCACACGTGCTGTATATGTGCTATTCTCTGCTGCTGCATCGACACTTCGTCGTGGCCAAGCAGCAATGCTGTCTCATCTATCTTGCTTCGATATCAGAATAGCTCATTGCTTATTCACTTCTTTACACTGGCAAGAGCACCCAAAGTTTGATTTATTATATACTGTACACGCGCAGTTTACCGATTTATGAATATGGGGCTTCATATAAAAAGATCCGAATGAGGTCAATATTAGGTCAGTTAAAGCCCAAAATGAAACGTCACAGAGACGTCATTATTGGGTCAGAATAGGGTTTATTAAAGGTCACATATAGACGTAAAAATGACGTCGTCAGCTGACGTTATTTTACCTGTGACATATATACGTCATTAGTACGTCATATATACGTCATTCGAAAGGTCATACTGGTCATAAATATTACCAAAAAAGTACGTGAAACTGACGTCAGTCTGCTATCTGGGAATCAAAGCATTAGACGTCAGCCCGAACGTGCGCCGTTCAAAACTCGCCTTCGACATACTTATATTTTGTTGTTCCCAAATGTAAACACGATGTTTTGAAATGGCAATCATATTAGGAAAAGAAAAGAAACGGAAGATTCTCTGGAGTTGCAGACACTGTAGCCTTAGAAAAACAAGGTATTCACTTCGTTAATTAGAATTAGTAATCAGTTATTAATTAGTATTTTATTTTAGCATAAAATTAATCAAAATCTATCATATAAAACTAAATGGGAGAAACGTGCTACAAGAAAAGGAATTATTTACCAGGGCCAGTCGTTACGTAGTTCTTAAAGTACACGCAATGACAAAGGTAACATTCTTAAGAAATGCTAAATTAAACAATGAATATATTACTGTCAATTTTTCTTTTAGGGTAAATTAACTCAAGTGCAGAAATAAAATTAAAAACATTCTGGACCCGCACAAAATTGTGTACCATGGGTTGAATTGTATAGAATAAAAAAAAGGATGCCAAAATGCATAACCTACATCCTTGTAAACATGAATGCTTGTTACTTGTGTAAGAAATTAATAACTTAATAAAATAAGATTTTATGAGATATTTAGTGTTTGTCTTAAAGTAATGTCAAAATTTTCTAAAAAATCACCTTCACCATCTTGTCAAGAAAAAAAAATGCACGAAAATCAACGATATATGTACACCTAGATGCTTCACTGGATGGGATACCTTTTGCTATTGGTCAGTTTAAATGGTCTTTTCCTACGACATGAAACACCGCGCTTCGAATACATCGAGTCTCATTCCATTCTATATTTTAAAAAGAGAGAGAAGTAATATCGTAACACTTTTACTCCGTCGCGACATTAGACCCGAGACGTGGCGGCCTCACAGTATTTTAATATTGCAATCCCAGTGAAATATGAAATCTTCTATCGGCTTGGCTAGCACAAAATACGAATTGGCTAGCCCACCTTCAAGCTTCAGTGAAGCTGAATCGAGTTGTTGCGTTCGCCATCAGCAGCAACGGTTTAGAATTTCGTCTACCACCTCGAGCTACACAAAAGTACAGAACAAAAAAAAACGGGCAATCTGAAGTGCGACATTACTTCTTTATTGTTTAGGGTTCTAAGAAATGTACACTATTTCATAATGGACGAAATATCCAAACCTGTTCTTTCGAAAATAGAACGGTTTTTTTTATGCTAACTTACCAATAATGTAGCATTTTTTAAATTTACTTATACCTTCTGTCCATTTGGACTAATATACGAACATTTTTCGGAAATACATTTTTTAAAAAAATGTTTTCTCGAAAACAGAACTTTTTCAATAATACACATATTGAAAAACTAGTGATGTCTTAAAATTTTGTTTTTCTGAAACCAACTTCGAATTGTTTTTAACCACCTTTTGAAACTAAATTTTTTCAAGAAAACTCGCGCTTAGAAATAGTATTTTTTAAACATTGTTTCCAAAAAGACTTCGAATATTCATATTAAAAAAAAAACACTTTTTTGAAAGTAATTTATTACAGAGTAATAATAGCAAATACAAGGAAACGTAAACCTGACCAAACACAAAAACACAAAAAAGGTTAGTTTAGGATCTTTTTGTCATTTTTTTTAATGACATTTTCTAAGTCATTAGAGTTCATTATTTAAATTTAGAATCCCTGTTTTCTAAAAACATTTCTAACACGCTCGGTTTGCGCGTGGTACGCATTTTGGTCTACTGCGCAGATGTAAAAAAAGCAAAATAAAGAAGTCGAAAACAAAAGTTGAGAAAAAAGTTCCCCACAAAAACAAAACAAAAATGTGCGCGCACATGTATTGCGCTGATACTGCCTGGCACCACAGGTCGACTACTGGTTGTCGATTTATGCTCGCCCGGACGGTAAAATTGTGTGTCACTTTGACCTTTTCAATGTATGTTGCTAGACTACTGAATACAAAAATTACGGCACGCCGTACGGAACACTCTATTAACGAGTCGAACTCGCACTTGACCGGTTTTTTTTATTTGGTATAATCACGGCTTTTTTATTTCATATAATCACGGCAACGCCCAGGAATTAAATTATTTTTGTCAAATATCGTATAAGTACGTACTTGATTTTCGGCATCGACGCCTCTGCTAACAGACCCAGCTGGCCAAGTCTACTCATTACTTTGCAGACAGAACTTAAATTACACCGTTGAAATTACTGACAAAGTATAAATTAGAAAAAAATTATAATATATTGTTATTAAATATTATAGTTATAGTATGTAAATGCATCATATTATGTACATAACATACACATGCATAGAGATACACTTACCACCACTCATTTTCTTTTAAATGTCGAAACGTTAAAAAGAATTACTTTAACCCTGCATATCAAAAAAATCACTTGCAGATCACGCAAATCTTTTAGCGAGAAATAAAATGAGAAGATACGTAGTCAACCAGTGCAAGTGCAGCTGTAACCAAGGACAGCAACGCTAAAACTTAAAACACCTTTAAAAATGGTATTATTATTTTGTGTTTTAATTAATACGTATTAATAAAAAATGTACGTATTTAGTAAAAAAGATTGTTATTTTTTTGGAACCGAGGAGGTTAAGGCAGAACGCAGTTAATGTACTGCACAATTCGGATTAAATATCATATAACAGTAAGATTAGAGAAGATCTGCATGTCAACTTTCAGATGCAAGTATTTTAGTCCATTGCTTATTTAGCTCATTCAGAATTAGTATGGAAACATCTAACCTTCTGCTATATATCTGCAAGTTCACTTAAGTGGGTTTCTGTAATCGCACCAAGTCAATTTCTTGTTCCGTCGATTCTCACAGTCGCTGATTTATGAACACATAGAACTCCTTGGGATAACCCGCCACTGCTGGCGTGTTAACACCATCTATTAAAAAGCGTTCGCACTATTGCGTCGCTACTAGCTGCTGGCGCCTTCTATCAGTGTTCGCAGTTACTTGCTACCAATCGATTTGGCCAGTGTCGTTATATCGCCATCTACCAGTGATACGTACAAGCCAAATACACGATCCGCGCCATCTACTATAGATCACATAAAGCTCATTTATTAAGGGGTCTACGACGTTGTCCTCTGGTAAATTATCTAGGTGTACATATATCATTGCTAAAATGTAATCTCAAAAGCAATGTAGCATTTCAAATGCTACAAGGTAAAACAAATTTAAACTTTTTTCGAAGAAAAAACAAAGAAAAATGTTAAAAAGGCCACTGGGCAACCACTCCTTTCTGTCCGCAGCCTTAGTTTTAACCAGTAGTTGCCTAACATAATTTAAATACCAATAAGTAAAACTAATAAAAAGTTGCAAAAAATGATGCTTATCTAACAGGGAATGTATTGAAAATGTCTCTAATTTGCTCCCAAACAAGCATGATTCGTAGCATATTGTCCTCATTATTGTCCCGAACACTAAGGTATTCTGGGGGCCCCAACCCGTTGAAAGATGTTCTCCATTCAACACGATTTCGCAGTTAATTCACTTTTTCAATTGGCATACTTACTATACACTATTTCCTTCATCGTACCCCGCAAAACGATATCCGTAAGCTAAGCATCTCGGAATCTTCGATTAAGAAACAGATTAGAAATCGATTAAAATCTCTATCTAAAACTTATACGAACTGGCGGCAAAAAGAACATTTGATTTTTCTAGATGCAAAAATACTATTTAGTGGATAGCGTCACCTCAGACAAATTATTTTCCAACGCAGTTGCCAAATTATAGAAGCAGTGCAGAAGAAATACAGCATTGACCGTGCCACGCGAATATCGATGTAAAAAATACATACGTATCATTTTATTACATTAAAAATGAGAAAAAGCTCTCGTTTTATAATATATATTTTGTAAATAATGCAATTAACACCAATCGTTTTGCGCCGAATCGGCAACATGGGAGGACGAGAGACCTTTTAGAATTAACCGCGTCCTTATTGGTCATAAGTTATAGCGGCGGCGTTTTTGAAATCCTGAGTAATTTATACTTTAGATAGCGTTTTTTCTAATAAGCTGTAAAATCTCTTACGGGGCAGTTAAAATATAAAATACATACAAAACGTAACACTGAAAAATTTTTAGTATCAAATTCTGTAGAAATATCTTTATTTGAAATACTTTTATTACTAGCTAATATGATGCTCTACGTCATATGCAACTACTTATACACCTATATGTATGATGGGTTGCATATTGTAATATCCTCGTTAAAGCAAGCCCTACACGATCATTATTACTGTCGATATTTCACACAACAGCAATAGTATTATAAAAATATTAAATTATTCGAATAATCTTCCATACTTTACTTTATTTCATCATTCTATACTCCGTACACAATCAATATTACTGACAATATTTTTTCATACTGACAGTAATACTGATCGTGTAGGGCTTGCTTTACAATATCCTTACCTCTGTTTTTATTAAGAATATAGTTTTAAGTACAGTAGTATCTTTTTACTCTTTTATTTTCTTTGAATAGTATTTTCAACGTTTTCAGCAAGTTGTGGTCATTGTTGGAATATTTTATTCTACTCGTTAAAACAAAGTTTTATACTTTGCAGTGTTTATTAAATAATCCTAACACATTTAATTATTTATTACAGTGCTATTTAATAGATTATCGTATGCGCTGAGTGCTGTGGAATATTAAGTTTGCAAAACACATTTCTGGATGTTTAGTTTGGTGGTAGTTTTCGTTTGAACAGCTGATCCCTGGATTATTGTAGGTATTTTAACTTTTTGAAATTTAGCGTTTTGAGTTAGTTATAGTAAGTTTGAGTTAGTAATATCATTTCATCAGTTTAAAAAGGCAGTATTTTTCGTGGCATATTATGATGTTTATTTCTTTACAATGCTTTTATTGTGATTTTAGTGTTTATTACTTTTTTTAACTGTAATGAAATGTAGCGAGAGTGATATTAAGCTGATAAGAATAGATATTAGTGAGATTTTGCAAGCAGATATTCCAGACACGCTAACCCCTAAACGCTAAACTTTAGAGTGGTGTTTTAATCAGGGTTTTTGCTTTATTTACTAATTGACTTTCTACACCGACCACAAATGGGGAACGCTTTTAACATTTCTTTAATTTTTAAGGTTTTTAAAAATCGCATGTTTCAAACAGCACTTTATATTTTAGCGTTTAGAGGTTAGCGTATCTGGAATTTCTGCTTGCAAAATCTCCCTATTGTCATGGGATCTTTATTAAAACACTGGTTTCATCATTAATTATTGCGGCATTATTTATTAAATTAACGGAAATATTTAATTTTTAGAGACCGCCTTTCAGGCTCGGTCTCTATACCGAGCCGTTGGTCAGAAAATGTGTGTATGTATGGCCGTCTGTTGTCCGTTTCGACATTTTCACCTCTTCAATTTTTTCTCTCGAAAACGGTTAGAGGGGGGGGCAACCAAATTTTCTGGGTTAATAGAGGGATAGTGCGGCTAGCTTCGGTAAAAAATTCAGTTGTACAGGGTGTTCCGTTTCGGAGATATAAAACGTCAAAGTCGAAATTTCAGCGATTTCCGTTGAAATCTGGTACAGGTCGCAAAACCTAATTAAATCGATTTAAATTTTCAGAGGTTGTAGAAGACCGGGGTGTTCCGAACCCTATTGAAATTGGTAGTATTCGGAAAATGGGAAGTAATTCTTTTGAATTTTTTTATGTCGAAAAATGCCCTTTGGAGACCCCACTTTGGCACTGAATAAGTCGAAACCGGAACTTCGGACAGAAAAAGGGATTTGAACATAACACTAAAGAATCTCAAATACTTTCTTTTTGCAATACATTTACCTATACCTAAAACGACTGGAAATTGGAAAAAATTGGGAAAAAGTGGAAATTACGATTTTTCATGCAAATTTTTGACGGTTGTCAATTTTTTTGGGGGTCAAAATGGATTCAAATCGAAATCCCATGTACCTTATCGGAAAGACCTCGCCGAACTACGTTATAAACGTATTTTTTGGTTCCTTCATTCTTAATAGGAAAGGAGCAATCGATAATTAAATTTGGATTTTTTACGATTTTTTTTCATGACATCTCTACATTTGAATCACTCTGTATCTTTTCCTATCTAATTTCTTCCAACTTTTTCAACTATCCCGTGGGGATATAATCAGGCTTTAAAACAAATCCCGAATGGGTGATCCTGGACCGAATTTAGGGGGTAAAAACTCATTTTTTCTGTTTTTTTCCATCAAAATTCATCTTTAAAAGGCATTATTATATATTATTTCTCCGATTTAACAGTTCTTTTTTGGTTTATTTTCATCCCTTATCATCTGAGAACACTTCTAACTAATTAAAATTCCATATTTTTTCGTTAAAGTTATAAATAAATACCTTTTTTTGCATCGGTGCAGGAAAAATTTTAAAAAGTGCATATATTAAAAGCCGTGCCTTGACAAAACAAATGAAACTGACCCTCTTTACATCGAAATTAAAATATGACCTGTCAAAATGTCATGAAAATAACAGTTTTGTAGCGATATTGGAAGCTTCCTGGACCGATTTCGGCTTGAAATATACATGGAAAAGGTAAAACGGACTTTATATTTTTATTTACAATACATTTCATCGGACGATTTAAGCATTAAATACGAATTTTTTTAATTTTTCTCAGACCATGCAAATGCATGTCAAAATCAGTTTCATACGGAGAAATGTATTAAAAAATGAAGGGTCGAAATGTCGCAAAAATGTCAGTTTTCCTTGCGAGATTTTAGGGTTTCTGAACCGTTTTCAACTTGAAAAATACTGGGCAAGGCCTCTATAGACCTTCCCGTGTGGATTTCGGAACATATAATTTGAAGAATTAGTCATTAAATACCAATTTTAACAATTTTTCGATGACGCGGCGAAGCATCATAGAAAGGCTATTCCATGAGGTAGTATACGGGGTAAATCACAACGACGGGTCTGATTTAAATTTTGCTTAAATTTGATATTAATTGAGAACGGATTATTCGATTGAAAAGAGTGATGTGGCAATCGAAAGGGGAGCAAGTAAGCTATTTTATTTGAAAATAATTTCGACATTTCGTTGGCATGACGACGAAAAATTTGCTATTTCCGATATTTATTGAGTTAGAGAGCTGAAATTTGATATATGGGAAGAATTCGGTCAATCATTCAAAATTATATGTGTAAATTTTGATTCGCATGGTTTCTATAGCAACGATTAAGGATAAACTCACGTACGTACAACCGAGATAAACCTAATTAATTCGGATTTTAAGTAAATCGACTATATTCCTATGTAAACGTGTGGGTGTTAGTTTGAATGTATACAGGGTGTCCAAAAAGTCTTGTATGAGCAAATACTCCTATTATTATTTAGATAAACTTTATTAGGTCGAATTTCAAACAAATCGAATATATTTGTATTAATATGTGTTTATGTTTGTACGTATGTATACAGTGTATCCGAAAAGTCTTGATACGGGCAAATACTTCTACTAGTACCGAGATAAACCTACTTAATTCAGATTTTAAGTAAATCGACTATATTCCTATTTAAACGTTTGGGTGTTAGTTTGAATGTATACAGGGTGTCCAAAAAGTCTTGGTATGGGCAAATACTCCTATTATTACTTAGATGAACTATATTAGGTCGGATTTCACGCCAATCGAATATATTTGTATTAATATGTGTTTATGTTTGTATGTGTGTATACAGGGTGTCCGAAAAGTCTCGGTATGGGCAAATCCTTGTACTAGTACCGAGATGAACCTACTTAATCTGGATTTTAAGTAAATCGACTATATTCCTATTTAAACGTGTGGGTGTTAGTTTGAATGTATACAGGGTGTCCAAAAAGTCTTGGTATGGGCAAATACTCCTATTATTACTTAGATAAACTTTATTAGGTCGGATTTCACGGAAATCGAATATATTTGTATTAATATGTGTTTATGTTTGTATGTATGTATACAGGGTGTCCGAAAAGTTTTTTTTGGCAAAAGTAGATTCTATGTGTGGTGTTTGTATGTGTGTAGCGACATGGTTACGAAGGGCGGTCTATTCTGCATCATCAGTCCGTAGGAGTGTGATATCTTCCTTAATACATGCTCTAGCAACACGAAATTTTCGGGGCATGACAATGATGATATTACCGACCTTATAGAGCCCCCTCGGGGGGCGATTAGGCGGTCTACGCAATCTAGTTACACATTCTACAATAACCCAAAATGAGGCCTACCTGTTAACTCCAAATATTGCCGTCGAAGAAGGAAAGTGGTACTGGACGTGCTCTGAGTCGTAGCGGTCTCGCTTGGCTCGAGGTATCGACTCACTTTTCAGCGGTTCTCTGCTTCCAAGTCGACCCTTTCCGCCCTACCGCCGGCCTGATATATCGATGTGCGTCGATTAAGGGCAGGAACGGGTGAACCGGGAATGAGCGAAAAACAATTTGGTGACACTATAACGGAAAACAAAAATCCAAAGGATTTTTGTGACTAAATTCCCTATCCTATTCTCTAATACAAAAAAATCTCTTTTGGGTTTAATAAAAAATAAAAATATACAATTAAAAAGCTGCATTTTTGGTTTGTTTTTGTTCTGGCTCTATTCTTCCTCCTGGCGGGTTTTCCTCCCTCTTGTTCGGTTTGTTCCTTGGTGTGGTCCCCAGGTGTTGCGGTCCCTAGGTGGGCTTGTCCCCCGCTGGTACCGTCAGTGGTCCGCTGGCCTGGCAGGTCGTCGCCGCTCCCCTGGTTGGTCGTCGCCGCTCCCCTGGTTGTGGTCCCAAGGTGGGATTGTCCGCCGCTGGTACCGTCAGTGGTCCGCTGGCCTGGCAGGTCGTCGCTGCTCCGCTGGTCCTGGTCCCAAGGTGGGCTTGTCCGCCGCTGGTACCGTCAGTGGTCCGCTGGCCTGGCAGGTCGTCGCCGCTCCCCTAGCTGGCTCGCTTCTTAGGACCTCAGGTGGTTGGTGTACATGAAAAACAAACGAACAGAGACTTAGAGGCTACAAAAACTATTTACACAATTTATTTACAATTTTATATACAGTGAAGCAGTAATTTCAGCTTTTCCCGTCCATCTTTTGTGTTTGGCCCCCGTGGCCACCCAGCACGACCGTGCTCGGAACAATTACCTTTCTTAAAATAATTTCAGCCCTTAAAACTTTTTCAAAAATTTTCGGTTTTCCGCAAACTACTTATTTCTCCCCCTCCCCTACCGGAAAAAACACGATTACTTAGAGGATTTACCCATTACTCTTTATCCCTTATACAACAAAAACAAAAATAACGACACAGCGTCATTGAACATCGCAAGATTATACGTGTTGATCAGGCACGCTTTCAAGCAACGCTCAACTGAATAGAGCCTCGTGCAACTGTTCACGATCTCTCTTACTTTTATCTCTTAACACAAATGTTTAATTTTTCACTCTCTATATTTCTTTAACACTGATTACTACCTTATACCTGTGTATTACTTGGGGGAAAAAACCAAAATACCTTTTATTTATTTTGCTACCTATTTTCACTAGTGGCTATAACAACAACAAAAAATATATGCATTGTTCCTACTACTCTTCAAAATTATATGGTTCGTGGTACGGGGCCAATCTATATACATGGACTGTTTCCTGTTTAGCTCTTGCTCCTTCACTTCTCTGGATAACGTAATTTACTGGCGATGGTTTTCTTACAATTACAAATGGTCCGTGATACTTGCACTGCAGTTTGTCACTTTTTCCTTTCTTCCTAATGTAAACTCTAAGTTTGACTTTGTCTCCAGTTTCATAATATGTCACTTTTTTGTGATTACTGTCATATCGGGTTTTGCCCTTTTTCTGTTTCTGAGTAATATTTCTTTTTGCTTCCTGTCTGTGTTTCTCTATTTTCGGGTTCGGAATAAGCATAGTGGCTGATTTTAAAAACATGGCGTCCGGTATGAGCTGTGGGTTTCTTCCAAAACTAAATCAAATGGCGAAAACTGGGTTGTGTCCTGTTTGCTGGAATTGTAGGCAAATGTTACCATTGGTAGGTATTTATTCCAGTCATCCTGTGACGTAGACACATACAGGCTGAGCATATCTGCTACTGTTTTGTTAAAACGCTCAGTTAGCCCATTAGTCTGCGGGTGGTATGACGTAGAATATACATTTTCTGAGCCCATATTTTGCACCATTTTTCTTACCAATTCTGACCTAAAAACTTGACCTCTGTCACTCAATATTTTCTTTGGTACTCCATGGATGCTTATTACTTGGTCCACCAGAAACGATGCTATCCCTTCTGCTTTTGCACTTGGTATTACTTTGGTTATGGCATAACGAGTCACATAATCTGTACAAACAACTATATTATTATTTTGACTTTTTGTTTTTGTTAGGGGTCCTAAAATATCTATGCCTATCATTTCGAAAGGCTGCAAATCATCAATTTTTATTGGTTGCAGATCACCTGCTGGTTTTTCATTGTTTGGCCCTTTTCTCGTCTGACAATCAGGACATCCCCTAATAAATTTCTTCACGTAAAGATTCATTTTATCCCAATAATGGCGTGTGTTTATTCTGTCATAAATTCTTGCATATCCTAGGTGTCCCGACAATGGCTCACAATGCAGCTGTTGCATCAATTGTGCTTTTAGTCCTTGAGGGATTACCAACTTGTCCTCCTGGTGTGGGACAGCCGACTTTTTATATAGCACACCATCTTTGACTGTAAAATTTTTTGCACGACGTTGCAAATGTGAATTGCCATAATTCGGATCCTGGACTGCCTGTAGTAAGTCTGACACGACTGTATCTTCTTCTTGGAACTCCGTGATGTCCACTAAGGGTAGCAAAAATGTGTGAATTTCATTGGCATCATACCGTTACCCTCGGGAAGAAGGCTACTGGGCTCTGACGTCACCCACCTCCTACGTAATTTCAGTAGGCCATCAAGGAATTCGTATGAAAATCTCAGCTTGAACGGGGTTGCCAATAGGTCAAGATATTATCCCTATGAAGGAAAAACTTATACGGCATTCTAATCGTTTAATGATCAGAAAATAATAATTTATATAGCTTGACAAGCCTCAAAACTTACATTGACATTGAAATACCATAAAAGTAGGTACAATATTATCTTTAACCTCTACTAAAATAATAAGTATTACACCTAAGCAAACTTTTAGATATACATGTCGGCAACGCTGCGTCTTATTTACAAGAAGCTTGAGAAAGCATGGTGCACCGAGGCAGAATGCACAATGATCAACCCTTAACCAGCTAAGGGTCAACCGGTGTGTTTAATTACATATTCTAATATTTATAGTGTTTGTTCAAAGTTTTTATTTTTTAAGTGTGTTAGAACAATAGTGTTGGCAAAACAGTGCAGTGAAAATGCCATATAAGTGTTGCGTTCCGGGATGTAAAGGCAATTATGCCGGCGAAAAAAGTGTTCATGTTTTTGGCTTTCCGAAGGACGCTGATCCTTTAGCGAAATGGCTCCGAAACATTCCACGAGACAATTTTGTGCCCACAAAAAATCACATAGTTTGTGAAGAACATTTCACAAAGGGAAGTATAATATTTTTAAGTACCTATTATGATGAAAAATGTGGAAAAACTGTTGAGGTGCCTTTGCAGCATCCAAAACTTGCACAATGTTCGGTTCCAACAGTTTTTCCAAATTGTCCTTCATATCTTTCAAAACCTGATAATATCAGCCGAAAGGGTCGAGATGAGAAAATCATCTTACAAGAGCAGGAGAATTTGCGAAAGGCACTTAGAGATAGTATAAAGGAGTTTGAAGCCTATAAAAGGTCCGTTTTTTAAAAACATTGATGGATTTAAAAATATTTTTGATAAATATGGGTACTTCTTGAAAAATGGCATAAGATAGTTAATAATCCAAATGAGGTCCTTTTATTCAAAATCGAAACATCTCCGGGTCCCATTATAACTTATGCTATAAATATTAAGTCAGATTTAAAACTACAAACATATTTATATGAACATGAAATTTTATTACAAACAAGTAAACTTAAAACACCTTTTATTTTAAGTGATATTAATGATTTATCCGAAGTAGTAAATGAGATAGACAAATTAGATAAATTTGAAAATAATCCATCGAGTTCCCCACAAACATCAAATGAAAGCTTTAAAAACATTATTAGTCAAATCTGCAATATAACAGAAAGTTTAAAACAGGAACAAAATAGTTCTTTGTTGTCTTTTGTATGCGAACAACTAAAATTGTTGACGTTACCTAAAGAAAGGTATCGACAGTCTGCAGACACCTTAATATTATGTTCGATAATAAATACAATTAGTGCACATGCATATAAATATTTAAGAAACCATGAATTTTTAACATTGCCTCATCCTGACACTTTAAAGTATATATGTAACTCCTTACAGACCCGACTCTGGAAGAACGGCTATCTTTTTTGTCATACGCCAAAAATATATTTAAATATTTAAAAATCACGACAAATACATGATTTTGCTCATGGATGAAATACATATAAAACCATACATTGATTATAAAGGAGGAAACATTGTTGGGACAGCTGTGAATAGTACGACATTAGCAAACTCAGCATTTACTTTTATGATTAGCAGTATACTTTTAAATTTTAAAGAAGTAATACATATTTCACCAGTTACAAAAATTAATCATGAAATGCTTTTTAATTTTATAAAGTCTATTATTTTAGGACTAGAAGAAATTGGATACAAAATTTTTTGTGCTTTAAGTGATAATAATGCAGTTAATAGTAAAGCAATGTGTAATTTTTCACCCACAAGAAAACTAAGTATTGTTTTTCCTCATCCTGCTAATGTATATCGACCTTTATTTTATTTGTTCGACTGCGTACATTTATTGAAGTGTATAAAAACTAACTGGCTCAATTTAAAACCTGACCAGATGTTTATCTATCCTGATTTCGAGACTTCTGACTTGAGATATGCATCTTTTCAAAGTTTAAAAATTCTTCACAGTAAAGAAAATGACAAATTGCTAAAATACGGTTATAATCTAACTTTAAAAGCTCTTTTCCCAACAAATTTCGAGAGACAAAATGTTCAGCTAGCTTTAATAAATTTTAATCCTTTTGATATTCAAGCTCTTTTAAAGTTTGGTAGTGAAATCAATCATTCTAAAGATACAGCTGACTTCCTTAATGTAATATTAACTTGGTGGAAGATAGTTAATGTAAAAACACCGTACAAGGAAAACGTCTAAATGACGTATACCAAGAACCCATAACTTCTTCTGCCGGTGATAACGATCCCAAAGTTATATTTTTGCACAAAATGTTAGAGTGGTTGGAAATCTGGAAAAAATCAGATCAATTTACAAAAACTTTTACTTCACAAACACATACAGATTTACATCACACTATTTATGGTATGCTAGAAATTGTAAAATATTGTTTTGAAGAAATAGGTATGAATTATGTGTTACTAGGAAAATTTCAAACTGATCCTCTCAAAAGCAGGTTTGGAAAATATCGGCAATTGGCAGGGGGGCAATATAACATTTCTATGCGCCAGTTGTATGAATGTGAAAAAAACTTAGAATACAGTCTCTAATGTCTCTAAAATCGCGTTGTTTTGGTACATTAAATATTCATACTTTTTATGAAAATGATGACGACCGAAATGACCGAGGAAACCAATTCAAAATCAGGTTTGTTTACTCATGATTTTTACATTACCGAAGAGGACATTGAAATAGTGACATCAGAAATGCCGGATATTACATACTTGGGAGGCTATTGTTGTTATGTTGTGTTAAAGAAACTTAAATGCGAATCGTGTAAACTAAGTTTAACATATAATGATGATCTCCAAATTGAAGACAACCATTGTCTTATAAAAAATTTAAGCAGAGGAAGTCTCAAATTTCCGAAAGACAAAGTCACTAATGTTGTTTTATGTGAATATATTATAATAATAATAATAATAATAATAAAGACTTTTATTGATACAGTAAACAAAAATTTTACATGGCTGAAAAATAACATGAAGTGAATAGAGATTGTTTTTCAGAAGACGAACCAAACTCAGGGCGGCGAAGTCTAGCCAGAAGGGCTACTCATACTCAACCACTATCAAAGCGTGGTTCGCCTCAAAATATGAGATAACAGTATAGAACAAAGATGTCTATCAAAAGGATTCTCCCGGCTAGCCCATATAACCAGTACTGAATGCTGTACAAAAAAAAACAAGAAAATGAGACAAAAAAAAAGAACAACAAAAATGATATTAATGAACGGAAGTTATAAGCGCCGGAAACATGAGCCAGCAAGGCATAGAGAAGTTAGTGTGCATAGGTAATTAGATTGGGATCAAAAAGTTTTTGCATACATTACATGTCAGTTACATAGAGACTAAAAAAGTTGAATCCACCCCCAGTTCCTGCTGCACGGCTCCGAACAGTGCAACCCCACAGATAAGAGCTACCAACCAATCGCCTTATTGTCTTTGAAATAAGTAAACACGAAGCTTGTACTTAAATTTGTTAATATTATATAGCTTAAATTCATCTGGAATTGAATTATAAAATTTTATAGCATTATAAGTGAAACTCCTTTGAAATAATGATGTTTTATGTTGGGGAAGGGTAAACCTGTCTTTGTATCTAACATTTCTATCGTGAACGTTCGCCCTAGCGACTAATTTATTTTTAAGTTTTGTTGAAGTATTCGGCAAGATTAGAAGTTTATGTATAAAATTACCTAGATGGTGACTACACCTATTTCTCATGTTAAGCCATTTGCACTCCTTTATTTTATGGGATATATGATCACGTCCCCTTACACCGTAAATTAGCCTGCAGCACGAATTTTGCATTATATTATACATATATATATATATATATATATATATATATATATATATATATATATATATATATATATATATATATATATATATATATATATATATATATATATATATATATATATATATATATATATATATATATATATATATATATATATATATATATATATATATATATATATATATATATATATATATATATATATATATATAATATTCAATAAAATTTTAGAAAACCAAGAGGAGGCTTAACAGGCAGCAATAACAACAAAATATATTTCGCAAAATGGCTTATTAACAGATTTTTCTCAATGTGAATCTCACAATA
Organism: Philopedon plagiatum; assembly: GCA_963971165.1. Classification (NCBI taxonomy): domain Eukaryota; kingdom Metazoa; phylum Arthropoda; class Insecta; order Coleoptera; family Curculionidae; genus Philopedon; species Philopedon plagiatum. The sequence continues at coordinate 79,563,019 of OZ020189.1, read as the reverse complement.
GCACATTTATTGCCAAAGTTATAATAAATTCTATCACAAATACCCTTTTAAAAAACTATTGTAGCAAGACAAATGACCGGCTTGGAAAAGGAAATAAGAGAAAATTAGATACTCTTTCAACCTAAGTATCACCATATCCCTAATCATGTCATTTTTAATACCTAATAGACTCTTCTAATTTTAAAATTAGATATAAGCCAATCGTGACCTTATTTAATTTAATCATAATATGATTAATGATGAAATTGAAAAAAATGCCGGCAGCGTAAAACTGTATCATTTTTTCACTGAAATCATATTATTTCATATCAAAATTGTAGAGTATTATAAACTAAACTATGTAAAATCTATGAAGAAGCAAGCTGTACGCTGTCCAAACAATAATAAACTTTATTACTATTACTACACAATACAACCCAGCCGTTTGGTTAAAACATGAAAGTCCAACAAACACTACGAAATGTTTTGTTTTCTTATAAATACCCAACACTATAAACACATACCATAGCACTATTAATCATTTCAAAATGTTAAAATACTGCCGATACCGTTAACACAAATTTAATAAAACTCTCTAGAGAACAATTATTGTTTAAACCAAAATAAATACCCCAACTTCAACTAAATTTAAAATGCACCTCACTAAGCGACGAAACGATATTTTGTTAATATTAAACGGCTTTAACTTTTGTCAATATTAAACGGCATTAACTTTTTCTTTCACAAATTAAGAAATAAATAGCAAAAATAATGTAAACCGTATTATTAAACTGGTCACACAGCTGACTATGACGCATGAGTTCGGTTCGGCCGATCGGAATCACTCTGGCAGTCGGAATGGGGTCAACAACCCTTTAGCGTGGCGTCAGGTACAGTCCATGATACTCTTTTACTTGTATCATGGGTACAGTCTATAAAGCAAGCTTCGCAACCGTGGGTTATTCCAGGGACGGCTCTAACCTAGTTGGAAATAAAATTAGGGTCCGATTTGAAAATAAAATACAAATATTTATTTACTCACATTGTGTAATTTAAAAATGTGAAATACGAAAACACTTCGGTAAAAGTAATATAACATACAGGGTGTCTAAAAAGTCTTAGTATGGGTAAATATCTTTGCTGTTAATAAAGATAGAGACATTTTATTGGTAAATAAATCTACTTTTTTATGTAACTTGACTCTTTCAACCCCCTTGGGGGGAGACGATAGGGAGTTGAGGTCAATTTTTTTTTAAAAGTCTTCAAAAAAAAAACAATTTACCGACCGTTAGTCGACCTCTTGTGCCATACAGTACCAGTCGGCGCGCACATTTATTTTTTTGTTTTGTGGGGCACTTTTTTTCTAACGTTTTTCCAATTTTTTCGACTTCATTGGTCGTTTTTTGACATCTGCGCAGTAGAACAAAATGCGTATCACGCGCAAACCGAGCGAGCTCAGGAGATGGACTTTGGTGTCTACATTTGAACCCATTCACTTTTAAGAATATATCTCCAATAGCCAAGGTGCCTCTACGTGTTTAACTATATAACTTTTTTCCCAATTTTTTTTCGACTCCTTTATTTGTTTTTTGACATATGCGCAGTAGACCAAAGTACTTACCACGCGCAAACCAAGAGGGCTAGAAATGCGCACGAAATTTCAGGGGATGAACTTTGGTGTCTATATTCAAAACTACCCACTTTCAAGAATATATCTCCAATAGTAAAACTACAATTACGTATTTAACATATTTCTACGATTTTATGACGTCTTACTTTTTTGAACATTCTTAATTATGTGACATTGTGACACCGCACAACAATAATATGGGATGAAACATCAGCAAATTTATTAAATATATATAAACACAATCTTACGGTGGTACGGAACCCTATATGCCCGAGTCGAACTCGCACTTGACCGTTTTTTATTTTACACAATCACAGCAACGCCCATGAATAAAATTATCTTTGTCAAATACCGTATACGTACGTACTTATTTTCGGCATTGACGCCTCTGGGAACAGACCAACCGTGCCAGCCTTACTAATCAGTTATATAACCTATACGCACTGACTTATTTCCGGCATGGCCGCCTCTTGTTATTTATTCAAGCGTTAGCCTTACCATAGTTATTGAGACTTTTGCGTCCTGTGAGAAATTCACAATATTCTATGTGGCACGGAACCCTCTATGTGCGAGTCGAACTCGCACTCAACCGTTTTTTTTTTATTTCACACGATCACGGCAACGCCCTTGAATTAAATTATTTCTGTCAAATACCGTATACGTACGTACTTATTTTCGGTATCGACGCCTCTGGTAACAGACCAACAGTGCCTGCCTTACTTATTACGTTAAAAGTTGTTTAGAGTGACCCCCATGAACTTCTTGCCAGTAATAAAGTCCACTTTGCAACTCTGCCAAGAAGTAACATCTGCCATTCTCGAAAAGACCTTTAAAATAAGGTACCACACGGCATAGGGTTGCATTTAAAATTTTTGACCTCAACTCCCTAGCGTAAACCCCCAAGGGGGTTGAAAAAGTCAGATTACATAAAAAAGTAGATTAATTAACCAATAAGATACAACTAAAATTTGGAGTATCTATCTTTATTAATAGTAAAGATATTTGCCCATGCTTAGACTTTTCAGACACCCTGAATGGTATATCACTGTAACCGAAGTATTTTCCTATATCGCATTTTCAAATAACACAATGTGGGTAAATAAATATTTGTATTTTATTTTCAAATCAGATCGTAATTTTATTTCCAACTAGGTTATAGCCGTCCCTGGACTATTCCACGTTTCCAAAGCTTTACTTACTGCTTAGGCAACTATACAAACACGCGAGCATATTTTAATATATTTTTCTAAAGCAATCCCTACACGATCATTATTAGTATTACTGTCAGTATTTCACACAGCAGTAATACTGTAGTATTATAAAAATATTAAAATATTCGAATAATCTGCAATAATTTGCTTGAATTTACTTCATTCGATCATTCTACACGATCAGTATTACTGAAAATATTTTTTAATACTGACAGAAATAATGATTAAAGCTTTGCAAACGTGGGTTATTCAAGGGACGGCTCTAACCTAGTTGGAAATAAAATTAGTATCCGATTTGAAAATAAAATACAAATATTTATTTACCCACATTGTGTTATTTGAATATGCGAAATACGAAAATACCTCGGTTGCAGTGATATACCATACAGGGTGTCTGAAAAAGCATGGGCAAATATCTTTACTATTAATAAAGATAGAGACTCCAAATTTTAGTTGTATCTTATTGCATAATAAATCTACTTTTTTATCTAATTTGACTTTTTCAACCCCCTTGGGGGGTTACGCTAGGGAGTTGAGATCAAAAATTTTAAATGCACCCCTATGCCATGTGGTACCTCATTTTAAAGGTCTTTTCGAGAATGGCAGAGTTCCAAAATGAACTTTATTACTGGCAAGAAATTCATGGTGGTCATTCTAAACAACTTTTAACGTAATAAGTAAGGCAGGCACTGTTGGTCTGTTACCAGAGGCGTCGCGTCGATGCCGAAAATAAGTACGTACATACGTATACGGTATTTGAGGGAAATAATTTAATTCATGGGCGTTGCCGTGATTGTGTGAAATAAAAAACGGTCAAGTACGAGTTCGACTCGCGCATATAGGGTTCCGTACCACCATAAGATTATGTTTATATATTTTTAATAAATTTGCAGATGTTTCATATTCTTGTTGTGCGGTGTCACAATGTCACATAGTTAAGAATGTTCAAAACAGTAAGACGTCATAAAATCGTAGAAATATGTTAAATACGTAGTTGTAGTTTTACTATTGGAGGTATATTCTTGAAAGTGGGTAGGTTTGAATGTAGACACAAAAGTACACCCCCTGAAATTTCGTGCGCATGTCTAGCCCTCTTGGTTTTTCGCGTGGTACGCATTTCGGTCTACTGCGCAGATGTCAATAAACGAAAAATAAAGAAGTCGAACAAAAATTGGGAAAAAAGTTATAAAGTTAAATACATAGTGGTACCTTTACAATTGGAGATATATTCATAAAAGTGAATGGGTTCAAATGTAGACACCAAAGTCCAAAGTCCATCTCCTGAAATTCCGTACGCATGTGTAGCACGCTCGGTTTGCGCGAAGTACGCATTTTGGGCTACTGCGCAGATTTCAAAGAACGAAAAATATAAAAAACGACAAATGAAGAAGTCGAAAAAGTTGGAAAAAAGTTAGAAGGAAAAGTGCCCCATAAAAAAAATAAATGTGCGCGCCGACTGGTACTGTATGACACAAGAGGTTGACTAACGGTCGACTTATGCCCCGCCCGATTATACGATTTACGATTTATAATTTTTGTAGGCTTGCGATTTAAAAATGAATTAAAATGCGGGGTTTGCAGTAAAATGTTTATTTTTTGAAGACTTTTAACAGAAGGGACCACACGGCATAGGTTTGCATTCAAAATTCTTGACCTCAACTCCCTAGCGGCACCCCCCAAGGGGCTTGCAAAAGTCAAATTACATAAAAAAGTAGATTTATTAACCAATAAGATACAACTAAAATTTGGTGTCTCTTTTTTAATAGCGAGGATATTTACCAATACTAAGACTTTTTAAACACCCTGTATGTTATATTACTTTTACCGAAGTATTTTCGTATTTCGCATTCTCAAATTACACAATGTGTGGAACTAAATATCTGTATTTTATTTTCAAATCGGATCCTAATTTAATTTCCAAGTAGGTTAGAGCGGTCCCTGGAATAACCCGGCAAAGCTTTAATACTGATCGTGTAGGGTCTGCTTTAATTAGAAGGTAGTTTTAAATAATAATGTACCTAGGTAGATTCCAAGGGTACTAAACTGGTTTCTTTTTGTTTTGCTGCCCAGAAAAATAACGCTCTTCGTCCATCCGATGTTAATTAATATGTTCAATAATATGTTGCTTATTTTTATTTAGTTTGTGCTTTGATTAGTGCTTCTTAAATTAGTCTGAGAGGGTTGAAAACTAAATTAAATTTACCACTAATAATATTTACGTATTATGTAACGTTTGGGGGTGCAAGCAAGCGATTTATGTAGATACCTACATCTCGACTTTAGAAAAACTCATTTAGAGGATCTCTGCAAAAGAAATCGGTAAGTTACCTTCGATCATTTTATTATTGGCAAAAGAACTTTCTGAACGTGCTGTGTAAAACAGAATAATGTTGTTTGTTTTGACAAATGCTGTAATGAAATAATTTTGGTTATTATTTTAAAATACGGTGTAGTTGTGCTCAGTTAGTATTTTTCGTTTTGATTTTTAACCTATTTTAGCAGACAGTGGACTTTTGACACATTACTCATTTGGCGTTTACCAGGTACGTGGTTATTTTCATCAAAGAGCCGTGCGCCATATTTAAGTTTTTCAACAGCCATAAAAACCACACACTGAATGTTTTAAAAAATTTTTTCGTTTAAAGTTTTAAATAATGTAACTTCTTCTCACTACCTAGAAAATGGTCTTCGTCGATCCGTTGTTAACTAATATTTTGATCAGTTTTATCTAGTTTGTCTTTGAGTGAGTAGCGTAATAGGGTTGAAAACTAAATTTAATTTAAAACACTAATAATATTTACGTACTTATTATGGTAACGGATGGTAGCGGATCTGGTTACACTTTTGAAGTAAGTACTATGTAGATAAGGTATTCTGGGGTACTATGTTGTGCTCAATTAGTATTTTCGTTTTGATTTTTAACTTTTCCTTGGCAGAAAGTTTAAGCTAGTAGGAATAACGCTTATATCATTAATACCGTAATATAGGGTGTCTTAAATATTAGTTAAAACTAAGGCTACTGACAAAAAGGATTTATTTCGCAGTGCCTTTTTACTATTTTTTTTAGTTTCTTCTTAGGAAGAGGTTAAAAAAAATTCTTAATGTCTTAAATTACGCTTAAAAACAGAAAATAAATTCTCCTTAAAGATTCATATGTCTGGCAACGTTTCAACAAATTCAATTGTTTAAAGTTTTTCGCGCGCAAATTTCCGTCAAGCGCCTTGTGTACGATGTCAGGTGCGCCGAATATCGACGGATTTTAGGGTATTTTTGAAAATTTTTAAAATGTTCGACTTAAATAAAAAAAAGTATTGGGTATGTCTGTAGACTACCCCAGGAGTCACCCATTCCAATATATGCAGTGAATTTCATAACACCCTGTATTATATATATATATATATATATATATATATATATATATATATATATATATATATATATATATATATATATATATATATATATATATATATATATATATATATATATATATATATATATATATATATATATATATATATATATATATATATATATATATATATATATATATATATATACAGGGTGTTATGAAATTCACTGCATATATTGGAATGGGTGACTCCTGGTGTAGTCTACAGACATACCCAATACTTTTTTTTATTTAAATCGAACATTTTAAAAATTTTCAAAAATACCCTAAAATCCGTCGATATTCGGCGCACCTGACTGATCGTACACAAGGCGCTTGACGGAAATTTGCGCGCGAAAAACTTTAAACAATTGAATTTGTTGAAACGTTGCCAGACATATGAATCTTTAAGGAGAATTTATTTTCTGTTTTTAAGCGTAATTTAAGACATTAAGAATTTTTTTCAACCTCTTCCTAAGAAGAAACTAAAAAAAATAGTAAAAAGGCACTGCGAAATAAATCCTTTTTGTCAGTAGCCTTAGTTTTAACTAATATTTAAGACACCCTATATTACGGTATTAATGATATAAGCGTTATTCCTACTAGCTTAAACTTTCTGCCAAGGAAAAGTTAAAAATCAAAACGAAAATACTAATTGAGCACAACATAGTACCCCAGAATACCTTATCTACATAGTACTTACTTCAAAAGTGTAACCAGATCCGCTACCATCCGTTACCATAATAAGTACGTAAATATTATTAGTGTTTTAAATTAAATTTAGTTTTCAACCCTATTACGCTACTCACTCAAAGACAAACTAGATAAAACTGATCAAAATATTAGTTAACAACGGATCGACGAAGACCATTTTCTAGGTAGTGAGAAGAAGTTACATTATTTAAAACTTTAAACGAAAAATTTTTTTAAACATTCAGTGTGTGGTTTTTATGGCTGTTGAAAAACTTAAATATGGCGCACGGCTCTTTGATGAAAATAACCACGTACCTGGTAAACGCCAAATGAGTAATGTGTCAAAAGTCCACTGTCTGCTAAAATAGGTTAAAAATCAAAACGAAAAATACTAACTGAGCACAACTACACCGTATTTTAAAATAATAACCAAAATTATTTCATTACAGCATTTGTCAAAACAAACAACATTATTCTGTTTTACACAGCACGTTCAGAAAGTTCTTTTGCCAATAATAAAATGATCGAAGGTAACTTACCGATTTCTTTTGCAGAGATCCTCTAAATGAGTTTTTCTAAAGTCGAGATGTAGGTATCTACATAAATCGCTTGCTTGCACCCCCAAACGTTACATAATACGTAAATATTATTAGTGGTAAATTTAATTTAGTTTTCAACCCTCTCAGACTAATTTAAGAAGCACTAATCAAAGCACAAACTAAATAAAAATAAGCAACATATTATTGAACATATTAATTAACATCGGATGGACGAAGAGCGTTATTTTTCTGGGCAGCAAAACAAAAAGAAACCAGTTTAGTACCCTTGGAATCTACCTAGGTACATTATTATTTAAAACTACCTTCTAATTAAAGCAGACCCTACACGATCAGTATTAAAGCTTTGCCGGGTTATTCCAGGGACCGCTCTAACCTACTTGGAAATTAAATTAGGATCCGATTTGAAAATAAAATACAGATATTTAGTTCCACACATTGTGTAATTTGAGAATGCGAAATACGAAAATACTTCGGTAAAAGTAATATAACATACAGGGTGTTTAAAAAGTCTTAGTATTGGTAAATATCCTCGCTATTAAAAAAGAGACACCAAATTTTAGTTGTATCTTATTGGTTAATAAATCTACTTTTTTATGTAATTTGACTTTTGCAACCCCCTTGGGGGGTGCCGCTAGGGAGTTGAGGTCAAGAATTTTGAATGCAAACCTATGCCGTGTGGTCCCTTCTTTTAAAAGTCTTCAAAAAATAAACATTTCATATGGTGGTACGGAACCCTATATGCGCGAGTCGAACTCGTACTTGACCGTTTTTTATTTCACACAATCACGGCAACGCCCATGAATTAAATTATTTCCCTCAAATACCGTATACGTATGTACGTACTTATTTTCGGCATCGACGCGACGCCTCTGGTAACAGACCAACAGTGCCTGCCTTACTTATTACGTTAAAAGTTGTTTAGAATGACCACCATGAATTTCTTGCCAGTAATAAAGTTCATTTTGGAACTCTGCCATTCTCGAAAAGACCTTTAAAATGAGGTACCACATGGCATAGGGGTGCATTTAAAATTTTTGATCTCAACTCCCTAGCGTAACCCCCCAAGGGGGTTGAAAAAGTCAAATTAGATAAAAAAGTAGATTTATTATGCAATAAGATACAACTAAAATTTGGAGTCTCTATCTTTATTAATAGTAAAGATATTTGCCCATGCTTTTTCAGACACCCTGTATGGTATATCACTGCAACCGAGGTATTTTCGTATTTCGCATATTCAAATAACACAATGTGGGTAAATAAATATTTGTATTTTATTTTCAAATCGGATACTAATTTTATTTCCAACTAGGTTAGAGCCGTCCCTTGAATAACCCACGTTTGCAAAGCTTTAATCATTATTTCTGTCAGTATTAAAAAATATTTTCAGTAATACTGATCGTGTAGAATGATCGAATGAAGTAAATTCAAGCAAATTATTGCAGATTATTCGAATATTTTAATATTTTTATAATACTACAGTATTACTGCTGTGTGAAATACTGACAGTAATACTAATAATGATCGTGTAGGGATTGCTTTAGAAAAATATATTAAAATATGCTCGCGTGTTTGTATAGTTGCCTAAGCAGTAAGTAAAGCTTTGGAAACGTGGAATAGTCCAGGGACGGCTATAACCTAGTTGGAAATAAAATTACGATCTGATTTGAAAATAAAATACAAATATTTATTTACCCACATTGTGTTATTTGAAAATGCGATATAGGAAAATACTTCGGTTACAGTGATATACCATTCAGGGTGTCTGAAAAGTCTAAGCATGGGCAAATATCTTTACTATTAATAAAGATAGATACTCCAAATTTTAGTTGTATCTTATTGGTTAATTAATCTACTTTTTTATGTAATCTGACTTTTCCAACCCCCTTGGGGGTTTACGCTAGGGAGTTGAGGTCAAAAATTTTAAATGCAACCCTATGCCGTGTGGTACCTTATTTTAAAGGTCTTTTCGAGAATGGCAGATGTTACTTCTTGGCAGAGTTGCAAAGTGGACTTTATTACTGGCAAGAAGTTCATGGGGGTCACTCTAAACAACTTTTAACGTAATAAGTAAGGCAGGCACTGTTGGTCTGTTACCAGAGGCGTCGATACCGAAAATAAGTACGTACGTATACGGTATTTGACAGAAATAATTTAATTCAAGGGCGTTGCCGTGATCGTGTGAAATAAAAAAAAAACGGTCGAGTGCGAGTTCGACTCGCACATAGAGGGCTCCGTGCCACATAGAATATTGTGAATTTCTCACAGGACGCAAGTCTCAATAACTATGGTAAGGCTAACGCTTGAATAAATAACAAGAGGCGGCCATGCCGGAAATAAGTCAGTGCGTATAGGTTATATAACTGATTAGTAAGGCTGGCACGGTTGGTCTGTTCCCAGAGGCGTCAATGCCGAAAATAAGTACGTACGTATACGGTATTTGACAAAGATAATTTTATTCATGGGCGTTGCTGTGATTGTATAAAATAAAAAACGGTCAAGTGCGAGTTCGACTCGGGCATATAGGGTTCCGTACCACCGTAAGATTGTGTTTATATATATTTAATAAATTTGCTGATGTTTCATCCCATATTATTGTTGTGCGGTGTCACAATGTCACATAATTAAGAATGTTCAAAAAAGTAAGACGTCATAAAATCGTAGAAATATGTTAAATACGTAATTGTAGTTTTACTATTGGAGATATATTCTTGAAAGTGGGTAGTTTTGAATATAGACACCAAAGTTCATCCCCTGAAATTTCGTGCGCATTTCTAGCCCTCTTGGTTTGCGCGTGGTAAGTACTTTGGTCTACTGCGCATATGTCAAAAAACAAATAAAGAAGTCGAAAAAAAATTGGGAAAAAAGTTATATAGTTAAACACGTAGAGGCACCTTGGCTATTGGAGATATATTCTTAAAAGTGAATGGGTTCAAATGTAGACACCAAAGTCCATCTCCTGAGCTCGCTCGGTTTGCGCGTGATACGCATTTTGTTCTACTGCGCAGATGTCAAAAAACGACCAATGAAGTCGAAAAAATTGGAAAAACGTTAGAAAAAAAGTGCCCCACAAAACAAAAAAATAAATGTGCGCGCCGACTGGTACTGTATGGCACAAGAGGTCGACTAACGGTCGGTAAATTGTTTTTTTTTTTGAAGACTTTTAAAAAAAAATTGACCTCAACTCCCTATCGTCTCCCCCCAAGGGGGTTGAAAGAGTCAAGTTACATAAAAAAGTAGATTTATTTACCAATAAAATACAACTAAAATTTGGTGTCTCTATCTTTATTAACAGCAAAGATATTTACCCATACTAAGACTTTTTAGACACCCTGTATGTTATATTACTTTTACCGAAGTGTTTTCGTATTTCACATTTTTAAATTACACAATGTGAGTAAATAAATATTTGTATTTTATTTTCAAATCGGACCCTAATTTTATTTCCAACTAGGTTAGAGCCGTCCCTGGAATAACCCACGGTTGCGAAGCTTGCTTTATAGACTGTACCCATGATACAAGTAAAAGAGTATGGGTGTCCCGCTAAGGTCGGCCACCGGCTGTATCTAGGAAAGTATTTGCCCTACAGCTTTCGGGAAAAAAAATTATTACAAAAGTGATCCCGAGAAATCTATTAAAATTATTTTCCACTTTGTAATTTTACCGCTAGATGGCGTATTTTTAAATCAAAATCGAAAAATAAGAATTTCTCTATAAAATCAATAGTGAAGGTAAGTTACGCGGAACGATTTTGGACTCTCTTATTAGAACTCTAAAAATTATTTATATGACATTTTAGCCCATCTCTTAAAATAAGGGGTGGGGGGAGGGTGAAATTGTATTGCAGAAAAAGTTGGATAACTTTCGGCTACGTTAACCGATTTTAGCAAACTTGGTCTTGTTTTAAAGCTATTTGATAGCCGAATGACAGCCTGTAATAATACTAAAGTTTTTGTTTAAGCCTGAACCGCCAGATGGCGTATTTTGATCGCTTCAGGAGTTTACCCAATTTTCCATGGTAAGGTAAATGGAAGGCTATATTTTTTATATCACTTTCTTATTACTTGTAAAATTACCTAAAAAATGGCAAAAACCGGAAGACGCTATCGTTTTTCAAACTTAAGTTATGAGCAAAAATCTCTTTAGGAAATATTATTTGTAAATTTCAACGTGAAATTCGAAAATTTTTCGCATAACCAATACTAATCGACCTAAAACTTACAAGCTTCTGAAAAAATATTGTCATCGCAAAGTAGTAACACTTGTTTTTCTGAGGTTCTGGAAAAAATCGACTGATACTTTTTCATTTGTATTTTATTTGTATTTGTATTGTATCTCTTTTTAAATTAATATTAATTAACATTTCACTTGCAAAGATCATTACTTTTTTAGCAAATGTTCAAAATGTCTGCCATTATTGTCAATGCCACTTTGAAGTCATCATAAGGTAAGTAACGAAAATGCAATAAAAGTCTAACAGGAAATGTTTATTCATAATAAGTAAGCCATGGAAAACGAAAGAATGAAATTGACAATATTTAGCTGTCATCAATTTTCGCCTTTAATAAGTTATTCGTTATTTTGAAGTCGAATCTTGTGTTTTTGTATTAAAAACAGTTTAATCTGTTCGAAAAGTATGTCTTATACTGTTGCTGAAGCATATGACATGCTGGCAGTTTATTTTCAATGTTTTGAAAATGCAGTTATTGGCTCGCGGGAGTACACTGTAAGATATCCTGAGAGACGACATTTTTCGCGAAAAGCTTTTAGACGTTTAGCAAGACGTTTGCGAGAAACTGGGCAAGTGTTGCCGATACAAGCCAAAAACAGGATTCGCAGAACTCGAAATGAAGTCAATATCATAAATGTGCTTGGTTACATTGAAGCTTATCCTCAACGCAGTATTAGGGATATAGAAAGAGACCTGGTAATTCCTCGATCGGTTGTACAAAGAATTCTCAAAAAAGAAAGATTACATGCATATCATGTTCAACTTCATCAGGCGCTCACACCACTTGATTTTGACCGAAGGCTAGATTTCTGCCACTGGATGCTTGAATTGACCAGAGAAAATCCAAATTTTTTGTCCCAAATTTTATGGACAGATGAGGCTACCTTTACTAGTAGAGGTCAAGTAAACTTACATAACATGCATTATTGGTCGGCACATAATCCGCATTGGATGATAGAAATCGATCATCAAAATCAATTTAGCGTAAATGTCTGGTGCGGCATTATTGAAGGTAAAATTATTGTTTTTATGTTTGAAGAGACGCTTAATGGAGCAAGGTATTTGAAGTTTTTAAGAAACCATTTGCCAATTCTTTTGAAAGAAGTGACTTTAGAAACTCGTGTAAACATGTGGTTTCAAGACGACGGTTGCCCCGCTCATTATGCTCTAAACGTGAGAGAATATTTGAATATCCAGTTTCCCACTAGATGGATAGGAAGGGGGAGTTTATTTCCTTGACCACCCAGGTCTCCTGATTTAACCGTTTTGGACTTTTATTTATGGGGAAGGCTTAAAGCTATTGTCTACCAGACCCGGCCAACCATACGAGAAGACATGATTCTTAGAATCCGTAATGCGATAGCGTCTATTTCTGTTGCAGAAATCGAAACTGCTGTTAATGGAACACGGCGAAGACTTCAAAGTTGCATTGACAATAATGGCGGACATTTTGAGCATTTGCTAAAAAAGTAATGATCTTTGCAAGTGAAATGTTAATTAATATTAATTTAAAAAGAAATCCAATACAAACACAAATAAAATACTAATGAAAAAAGTATCAGTCGATTTTTTCCAGGACCTCATATCTACAAGTGTTGCTACTTTATGATGACAATATTTTTTTCGGAAGCTTTTAAGTTTTAGGTCGATTAGTACTGGTTATTGCGAAAAAATTTCGAATTTCACGTTGACATTTTAAAATAATATTTCCTAAAGAGATTTGCTCATAACTTAAGTTTGAAAAACGATAGCGACTTCCGGTTTCTGCCATTTTTTAGGTAATGTTACAAGTAATAAGAAAGTAAAATAAAAAATATAGCCTTCCATTTACCCTATCATGGAAAATTGGGTAAACTCCTCAAGCGATCAAAATACGCCATCTGGCGGTTCAGGCTTAAACAAAAACTTTAGTATTATCACAAGCTGTGATTCGGCTATCAAATAGCTTTAAAACAAGACCAAGTTTGCTAAAATCGGTTAACGTAGCCGAAAGTTATCCAACTTTTTTTGCAATACAATTTCACCCTCCCCCCACCCCTTATTTTAAGAGATGGGATAAAATGTCAAATAAATAATTTTTAGAGTGCCAATAAGAGAGTCCAAAATCGTTCCGCGTAACTTACCTTCACTATTGATTTTATAGAGAAATTCTTATTTTTCGATTTTGATTTAAAAATACGCCATCTAGCGGTAAAATTACAAAGTGGAAAATAATTTTAATAGATTTCTCGGGATCACTTTTGTAATAATATTTTTTTCCCGAAAGCTGTAGGGCAAATAGTTTCCTAGATACAGCCGGTGGCCGACCTTAGCGGGACACCCGGTATATATATATATATATATATATATATATATATATATATATATATATATATATATATATATATATATATATATATATAAATATAAATATATATATATATATATATATATATATATATATATATATATATATATATATATATATATATATATATATATATATATATATATATATATATATATATATATATATATATATACATATAATATATATATATATATATATATATATATATATATATATATATATATATATATATATATATATATAGGGTGTTATGAAATTCACTGCATATATTGAAACTGGTAAATCCTGATATGAATTCAGATTGAATAAAAATAGTCATAAATGGCGCTTCACTATACAAAAAGGTTGATATCGGCCCTGAAAATTTTTTTCTTAAGTAACAGCTCACCACTGGCAATAAACACATGACCATATAAAAACAGCGGGAAACGTCAGTTACAGAAAAAAACTTTTGTTTTGACATCAGTAGTCACTGACTGACGTTGCCAATTCTCTCTAGAATATTCCTATATAAGTAACAGATTGGAAAAAATAATAGATTTGTTATCTTTAAAGTAATAAATCATACTAAATCTTTTAAAACATTCAATTTCAAAACGTTAAAATACAACACAAAAAATTCAGACAACAGCTGTTCAAAACAAGAGTAAAATTTTGTTCAACTAGGCCGACCAGAAATTTTTGGAAGAAAAAGAGTACCTATACAAAATTTTGGTTCCAAATTAGCTTTAAACAAAAAACTCCCAATACTTAAGCATGCACATTTTTTTATTTGCCTATTTTAAATCATATTTAGCAGAAGATTTGGAAGGTATGAACAGGTTTATTTACCTTTATCGTCCTTAATGCGGTGGTTTTATGGCAAAAGGTGCTATGTCGATATTTTGGCCAAATCACGTTTTTTGTATTACATATTATAGGTACGGTAATAAGATCTATGTTCTCTAAAAATCATATGGCCCGATTTGCCTTAAATATAATTCTATTTTAAATTGTCAAGATGAGCTAAGTTTGTTTCTATTATATATTTTTATGGCAGAATGCTTCTTTTTGCTCGCCTGTAAAATTTTACTTTTCTCACATATCACCTTTTGCCATAAAACCACCCAATTTTTAAGCGAAATTCCTCACAAATAAATTAACAATAAACTTTACCTTCATACCATCTTCCAGTAAATAGCCAACACTATAAACACATACCACATTAATAATTTCAAAATGTTAAAATAGTACTGCCTATAACACAAATTTAAGAAAACTCTCTAGAGAAAAGCTGTTTAAACCAAAATAATTACCCCAACTTCAACTAAATTTAAAATGCACCTCACTAAGCGACGAAACGATATTTTGTTAATATTAAACGGCTTTAACTTTTGTTAATATTTAACGGCATTAACTTTTTCTTTCACAAGTTAAGAAATAAATGGCAAAAATAATGTAAATGTAAACCGTATTATAGACAGCTGACGATGACGCATGAGCTCGGTTCAGCCAATCGGAATCACTCTAGCGGGCGGAATGGGGTCAACAACCCTTGAGCGTGACTTCGGCAAGCAAGCTTCGCAACCGTGGGATATTCCAGGGACGGCTCTAACCTAGTTGGAAGTAAATCCATTTGAAAATAAAATACAAATATATTTATTTACCCACATTGTGTTGTTTGAAAATGCGATATACGAAAATACTTCGGTTACAGTGATATACCATACAGAGTGTCGGAAAAGTCTTGGCAAGGGCAAATATCTTTACTATTAATAAAGATAGAGACACCAAATTTTAGTTGTATCTTATTGGTTAATAAATCTACTTTTTTATGTAATTTGACTTTTACCACGCCCTTGGAGGTTGCGCTAGGGAGTTGACGTCAAAAATTTTAAATGAAACCCTATGTCGTGTGGTACCTCATTTTAAAGGTCATTTCGAGAATGGCAGATGTTACTTCTTGGCAGAGCTCCAAAATGCACTTTATTACTGGCAAGAAGTTCATGGTGGTCATTCTAAACAACTTTTAACGTAATAAGTAAGGCAGGCAATGGTGGTCCGTTATCAGACGCGTCGATACCGAAAAGAATTACGTAAGTATTACGGTATTTGACAGAAATAATTTAACTCATGGGCGTTGCCGTAATTGTGTGAAATAAAAAAAAAACGGTTGAGTGCGAGTTCGACTCGCGCATAGAGGCTTCCGTGCCACACACAGTATTGTGAATTTCTCACAGGACGCAAAAGTCTCAATAACTATGGTAAACTTGAATAAATATCAGGAGGCGGCCATGCCGGAAATACGTCAGTGCGTATAGGTTATATAACTTATTATAAAGGCTGGCACGGTTGGTCTGTTCCCAGAGGCGTCAGTGCCGAAAATAAATAAGTACGTACGTATACGGTATTTGACAAAAATAATTTTATTCATGAACGTTGCTGTGATTGTGTAAAATAAAAAAACGGTCGAGTCAGAGTTCGACTCGCGCATATAGCGTTCCGTAGCACCGTAAGATTGTGTTTATATATTTTTAATAAATTTGCTGATGTTTCATCCCATATTCTTGTTGTGGGGTGTCACAATGTCACATAGTTAAGAATGTTTACAAGAGTAAGACGTCATAAAATCGAAGAAATATGTTATAAATACGTAGTTGTAGTTTTACTAGTGAAGGTATATTCTTCAAATTGGGTAGGTTTGAATGTAGACACCAGAGTACATCGCCTGAAATTTCGTGCGCATGTCTAGCCCTCTTGGTTTGCGCGTGGTGCGCATTTTGGTCTACTGCGCAGATGTCAAAAAACGAAAAATAAAAAAACGACAAATGAAGAAGTCCAAAAAGTTGGAAAAGTTAGAAAGAAGTGCCCCACAAAACAAAAAATAAATGTGCGAGCAGACTGGTACTGTATGGCACAAGAGGTCGACTAACGGTCGACTTATGCCTCGCCCGATTATACGATTTATGGTTTATAATTTTTATAGGCTTGTCATTTAAAAATGAATTAAAATACGGGGTTTGCGGTAAAATGTTTCTTTTTTGAAGACTTTTAAAAGAAGGGACCACACGGCATAGGTTTGCATTCAAAATTTTTGACCTCAACTCCCTAGCGTCACCCCCAAGGGGGTTGAAAAAGTCAAATTACCTGAAAAAAAGTAGATTAATTAACTAATAAGACACAACTACAATTTGGTGTCTCTATCTTTAATAATAACAAAGATATTTACCCATACTAATACTTTTTAGACACCCTGTATGTTATATTACTTTTACCGAAGTATTTTCGTATTTCGCATTTTCAAATTACACAGAGTGAGTAAATAAATATTTGTATTTTATTTTCAAATCGGATCCCAATTTTATATCCAAGTAGGTTAGAGCCATCCTTGGACTAACCCCCGTTTCCAAAGCTTTAATGATATCAATACTGTTTTCTTGTTTAACTTGAGAAGAAAGTTTTAAGTAATTAGTGTAGTGTGTTCAACAAAGTATTTTGTTTAAGCGGATAATTTTTACTTTTGCTCATTAACAATAAAAAATACGTTTGTACTTTGATCCCAGTGTTTATTAAAATTATCCTAACATATATCCTTCAACTGGTTCTGGACAATACGCTACGGACGCACGCTTGTTTGGAAGCAAGTAATGGAAGACATTTTCAACATACCTATTCTCTGCTATGTAACAAAACCCCTACTACGGACCTGTTCCCTTGCCCTTGGATATTTTGTCGTCATGCGGTTATCCCATGAGGTGCTGCCAAAATGGCCGGCATACGAACTAAGCCAAAAGGGACAGAAGATGTCAGTAAAAGCGAGAGAAAGGGAGAAGAAGAAAAGCTTCTTCCAGACAAGAATGGGGAATTAAGTAAATGTGTCGTGTTTTAAAATATTTGGAACATTATTATTTAGCTCACGTGTAAGCTTAAGAAGGTGCTACAGTTTAAGCTTAATCATGTAGAACTCATAACTTTAGTCTAATCCTGAAATAAAAGTGAAAACCTTAATGTTCGCGCTTTATTTCCAGACAACGACGTTACAAATATAAAATAGTTTGTGCTCTGATTATAGCGTTTCTTAAATTAGCCTAATACGGTTGAAAATTAAATTAAATAAAACACTAATAATATTTACATATTATGGTAACATTTGCGGGTGCAAAACTCATTTATGGGGATCTTTTCAAAAAAATCGGTAAGTTTAAAATTTCTTCTTAACTGAAGGACGAATAACAACTTTCTGAACATGCTGCGTGAAACAGAGTAATGTGTTTTTTTTTCACAAATGCTGCAATGAAAGAATTTTGCTTATACTTTTAAAATACTATGTAGTTGAGCTCAATTAGTATTGTTCGTTTGGATTTTTAACTTTTTCTTAGCAGAAAGTTTATTTAAGCTACTAGGAATAACGCTTATCTTATTTATAACCTAATATAAGGTATCATAAATATTAATTAAAACAGGCTACTACAAAAAGGATTGATTTCGCAGTGCCTTTTTACTATTTTTTATTTGTTTTTTTCTGAGGAAAAGGTTTTTTTTTGTCTTAAATTACGCTTAAAAACAGAAAATAAATTCTCTTAAAGATTTATATGTCTGGCAACGTTACAACAAATTCAATTGTTTTAAGTTTTTCCCGCGTAATTTTCTGTCAAGCGCTATGACGGACCATGTGCTCGCTATCCAGGTGCGGCGAATATAGACTGGTTTTAGGGTATTTTTGAAAATTTTTAAAATGTTCGAGTTAAGTAAAAAAAAGTATTGGGTATGTCTGTAGACTACCCCAGGAGTCACCCATTCCAATATATGCAGTGAATTTCATAACACCCTGTATATATATATATATATATATATATATATATATATATATATATATATATATATATATATATATATATATATATATATATATATATATATATATATATATATACAGGGTGTCTGGAAAAGGTCTGTACAAAATGCTACCACGTATTCGTGAGACTAAAATAAGACGATTTAACCCAACTTACCTATATCCAAAAGTGTTTCGTTAGGGAGATACAGAGCCCCAAAGGGGTACTTAACGATTTACTTTTTTGGCTCTAACTTTTGAACCGACTTGTATAATTTAATGAAATTTTAATATTTTATGTTGGCCATAAAGACTCATAAAACCATACTACAGTAGATGTTTGACATCGTCAGGGAAGTCAGGAACGGACTTGCCACCACACTCTTTGGGCCAAATTATTTACAGGTATCATTTTACAGAGCTGAAAACTGATTTTTTAAATACTTTGGTCATTCCTCTTTGAAAAAGGTACTCTACATATGTTTCGATAAAATTAGCCGTTTTCGAAAAAATTAAGTTTTTGTATAACACGTTATTGAAATAATTTTATCAGAATACTACAATAAAACATCAGTCGTTTTTATTTCAACAATGTGTTATTGACAACACTTTTCAAAATTGTCTGACTGATTATACAAGAATTAAGTAATGGAGCATTATTCCTATAGCGAATATGCTGACATGCATCTAATTTATGGACAAGCACTTGGCAATTTTGTGGAGGCAAGAAGAATTTATTCTGGTACATTTCCAAATCGACGTTTACCGCACCGAAGAACTTTTGAAAGGGTGGATCGTAGCTTAAGAGAAACAGGTAAAAAGTCAAGTGAAATAAAAAAAAATGCTAAAAATAGCGAATCTTTTGCTAATCCATTTTAGGCAGTTTTTTGCCGCGCCGTGGTGGAGAAGGGCCTCCAAGAAGAGCAAGACACTCTCAGTTAGAGGAGGAAATTCTGGATGAGATTGCTGAAAATCCATCTAATAGTTAATAGCGTAAGAAAGTTGTCGGTTCAAGTTCATGCGACAAAGTGGGTTGTTCATGAGACCCTTCGAGAACAACTGCTACATCCGTATCACGTCCAAAAGTTACATGCCATGTCTCCCGCTGATTATCCTGCAAGAGTAAATTACGCAAATTGGTTTTCTCAATGATTTAGGCAAAATCCAAATTTTACTAGTACTGTTTTGTTCACGGACGAAGCCGGTTTCACCCGAGACTGTAATAAATTGCCATAATTTGCATATCTGGCATGAAGAAAATCCCCATGCAATAGAACAGACCAAGTATCATCAAAGATTTATGGTTAACGTGTGGGCGGGGATTATTGGGAATCATCTCATTCGACCGTTCTTTATTGAAGACAGATTAAATGGTGCCATCTATTTGCAATTCTTGCAACAAAACTTAAACGGTTTATTAGAAAATGTGCCCTTAGAAATTAGAAATCAGATGTGGTTTATGCACGACGTTGCACCGCCCCATTTTAGCAATTTATTCGTCAGCACTGATCAAATACTTTTGGTGATAGATGGATAGGTCGAGGTGGGCCTATTGTATGGCCACCGAGGGCGCCCGACATGACTCCTTTAGATTTCTTCTTGTGGGGAAATTTAACAAGGCTTGTATATTCAACGCCAGTTCACACCAGGGAAAACCTGATAGAACGAATAACACACCATTGCAACGAAATTCGAGACAATCCTGGAATGTTGTTTCATGTACAACAACAAAACATCCGTCGGATAAGAAAGTGTATAGAGGTACAGGGCGCCCACTTCGAAAATCTGCTCAAGTAAACAAGAAGAAGGAGAGCTTTCACATTTTTAACCATTTTCTGTTTAAGCGATTTCTGATATAATAAAAAAGATTCAGTTTTAAGTACTTTTTATGATTTAACTTTTACCTGTCAATAACACATTGTTAACGAAATAAAAACGACCTGTGTTTTATTGTAGTATTGTAGTATTATTTCAATAACGTGTTATACAAAACCTTAATTTTTTCGAAAACGGCTAATTTTATCGAAACAAATGTAGAGTACCTTTTTTAAAGAGGAATGACCAAAGTATTTAAAAAATCAGTTTTGAGCTCTGTAAAATGATACCTGTCAAAAATTTGGCCCAACGAGTGTGGTGGCAAGTCCGTTCCTGACTTCCCTGACGATGTCAAACATCTACTGTAGTATAGTTATATGAGTCTTTATGGCCAACATAAAATATTAAAATTTCATTAAATTATACAAGTCGGTTCAAAAGTTACAGCCAAAAAAGTAAATCGTTAAGTACCCCTTTGGGGCTCTGTATCTCCCTAACTAAACACTTTTGGATATAGGTAAGTTGGGTTAAATGGTCTTATTTTAGTCTCACGAATACGTGGTAGCATTTTGTACAGACCTTTTCCAGACACCCTGTATATATATATATATATATATATATATATATATATATATATATATATATATATATATATATATATATATATATATATATACAGGGTGTTATTAAATTCACTGCATATATTGGAATGGGTGACTCCTGGGGTAGTCTACAGACATACCCAATACTTTTTTTTTGTTAAATCGAACATTTTAAAAATTTTCAAAAATACCCTAAAACCAGTCTATATTCGCCGCACCTGACTAAGCATACACAAGGCGCTTGACGTAAATTTGCGCGCGAAAAATTAAAAACAATTGAATTTGTGTAAACGTTGCCAGATATTATGAATCTTAATTATTTTCTGTTATTACCCGTAATTTAAGACAAAGGTAAAACAAATTTAAACCTTTTCCGAAGGAAAAACTAAAAAAAATGTTAAAAAGGCCACTGGGAAACCACTCACTCCTTTCTGTCCGCAGCCTTAGTTTTAACCAGTAGTTGCCTAACATAATTTAAATATCAATAAGTAAAACTAATAAAAAGTTGCAAAAAATGATTGGTACTTATCTAGCCGGGAATGTACCGAAAATGTCTCTAATTTGCTCCCAAACAAGCATGATTCGTAGCATATTGTCCTCATTATTGTCCCGAACACTAAGGTACTCTGGGGCCCCGAACCCGTTGAAAGATTTTCTCCATTCAACGCGACTTCGCAGTTAATTCACTTTTTCAATTGGCATACTTACTATAATACACTATTTCCTTCATCGTACCCCGCAAAACGCTATCCGTAAGCTAAGCATCTCGGAATATTGGATTAAGAAACATTAGAAATCGTTTAAAATCTAAAACTTATACGAACTGACGGCAAAAAAAACATTCAGACAAATTATTGTCCAACGTTGTTGCCAAATTATAGAAGCAGTGCAGAAGAAATACAGCATTCACCGTGCCACGCGAATATCGATGTAAAAAATACATACGTACCATATTATATTACATTAAAAATGAGAAAAAGCTCTCGTTTTATAATATATTTTTTCTAATAATGCAATCAACACGAATCGTTTTGCCCCGAATCGGCAACATGGGAGGACCAGACACCTTTTAGCTTTTAGAACTAACCGCGTCCTTATTGGTCATAAGCAAAGCTGTCAAACGGGGGTTATTCCAGGGACGGCTCTAACCTAGTCGGGAATAAAATTAGGATTCGATCTGAAAATAAAATACAAATATTTATTTACCCACATTGTGTTATTTGAAAATGCGAAATACGAAAATACTTCGGTTACAGTGATATACCATACAGGGTGTCTGAAAAGTCTTAGCATGGGCAAATATCTTTACTATTAATAAAGGTAGAGACACCAAATTTTAGTTGTATCTTATTGGTTAATAAATCTACTTTTTTATGTAATTTCACTTTTTCAACCCCCTTGGGGGTTACGCTAGGGAGTTGAGGTCAAAAATTCTAAATGCAACCCTATGCCGTGTGGTACCTCATTTTAAAGGTCTTTTCGAGAATGGCAGATGTTACTTCTTGGCAGAGTTCCAAAATGGACTTTATTACTGCCAAGAAGTTCATGGTGGTCATTCTAAACAACTTTTAACGTAATAAGTAAGGCAGGCACTGTTAGTCAGTTACCAGAGGCGGTGATGCCTAAAGTAAATACGTACGTATACGGTATTTGACAGGAATAATTTAATTCATGGGCGTTGCCGTGATTGTGTGAAAAAAAATGGTGCCACTACAATATTGTGAATTTCTCACAAGACGCAAAAGTCTTAATAACTATGGTAAGGCTAACCCTTGAATAAATAACAAGAGGCTTCAATGCCGAAAATAAGTACGTACGTATACGGCATTTGACAAAAATAATTTTATTCATGGGCGTTGCTGTGATTGTGTAAAATAAAAACAAATGGCCAAGTGCGAGTTCGACTCACGCATATAGGGTTCCGTACCACCGTAAGATTGTGTTTATATATTTTTAATAAATGTGCTGATGTTTCATCCCATATTCTTGTTGTGCGGTGTCACAATGGCACATAGTTAAGAATGTTCAAAAAAGTAAGACGTCATAAAATCGTAGAAATATCTTAAATACGTAGTTGTAGTTTTACTATTGGAGATATATTCTTGAAAGTGGATAGGTTTGGATGTAGACACCAAAGTACATTCCCTGAAATCTCGTGCGCATGTCTAGTACGCTCGGTTTGCGCGTGGTACGCATTTTGGTTTACAGCGCAGATGGCAAAAAACGGAAAATAAAGTCGAAAAAACTGGGGAAAAAGTTATAAAATTAAATACGTAGTGGTACCTTGACTATAGGGGATATATTCTTAAAAGTGAATGGGTTCGAATGTAGAACACCCAAGTACATCTCCTGAAATTACGTACGCATGTCTAGCACGCTCGGTTTGCGCGTGGTGCGCATTTTTGTCTACTGCGCAGATTTTTTTTTATCTAAGACATCACACGTAGACTTCAAGCCTAAGTACTAACGTACCGTGGGTGTCTGAAGAGATGGCAAATAACGAAAAATAAAGTCGAAGAAAATTTGGGAAAAAAGTTATAAAGTTAAATACGTAGTGGTACCTTGACCATTGTTGATATATTCTGGTGTGGGTTCAAATGTAGACACCAAAGTCCATCTCCTGAAATTCCGTGCGCATGTGTAGCACTTTGCGCGTGGCACGCATTTTGGTCTACTGCTCAGATGGCAAAAAACAAAAAATAAAGTCGAAACAAACTTGAGGAAAAAGTTATAAAGTTAAATACGTAGTGGTAAGTTGACTATTGGGGATATATTCTTAAAAGTGAATGAACAAATAAATATAAAACGACAAATGAAGAAGTAGAAAAAGTTGGAAAAAAGTTAGAAAAAAATGTGCCCCACAAAACAAAAAATAAATGTGCACGAAGACTGGTACTGTATGGCACAAGAGGTCGGCCAACGGTCGACATATGTCCCGCCGATTATACGATTTATAATTTTTATAGGCTAGCCATTTAAAAATGAATTAAAATATGTGGTTTGCGGTAAAATGTTTCTTTTCTGAAGACTTTTAAAAGAAAGGACCTCAACTCCCTAGCATCACCCCCAAGGGGATTGAAAAAGTCAAATTACATAAAAAGTAGATTTATTAATCAATAAGATATAACTAAAATTTGGTGTCTCTATCTTTATTAATAGCAAAGATATTTAGCCATACTAAGACTTTTTAGACACCCTGTATGTTATATTACTTTAACCGAAGTATTTTCGTATTTCGCATTTTCAAATTATACAATGTGGATAAATTTTCAAATCGAATCATAATTTTATTTCCAACTAGGTTAGAGCCGTCCCTGGAATAACCCCGTTTGCACAGCTTTATTTATTACTAGCCAATATGCTCTAGTCATAGGCAACCACTTATACACCGGTGCATATTGTAACCCTATGTCTTTATTAAGAATATAGTTTTAACTACAACAGTAGTATTTTACCCTATTTATTTTCTTTGAGTAGTATTTTCAACGTTTTCAACAAGTTATGGTCATTGTTGGAATATTTTATTCTGCTCCTTAAAACAGTTTTATACTTTGTAGTTGCTTTGCAGTGTTCATTAAATAATCCTAACACATTTAATTATTTATTACAGTGCTATTTAATAGATTATCGTATCGGCTGAGTGTTGTAGAATATTAAGTTTTGCAAAACAGATTTCTGGATGTTTAGTTTGGTGTTTGGTGGTAGTTTTCGTTTGAACAGCTGATCCCTGGATTATTATAGGTATTTTAACTTTTTGAAATTTAGTGTTTTGAGATAGTTATAGTAAATTTGAGTTAGTAATATCATTTCACCAGTTTAAAAAAGGCAGTATTTTTCGTGTCATATTATGATGTTTATTTCTCTACAATGCTTTTATTGTGATTTTAGTGTTTATTACTTTTTTTAACTGTAATGAAATGTAGCGAGAGTGATATTAGCTGATATAAATAGATAACATATTTATCCTTTGATCTGTGTCAAAATGTTGAGAAGCGGATTAATAAGGGTGATAAGTTGTCAACCTAATTACTTTTTGGTTTAGATTTTGGTTAGTTCTAGTTACTGAAAAGTACAAAAGTTAGTGTTTCCTCACTTTTTTGTATACGTTAGCTTCATACAATTCTTCTGAGTTATTTTTGTTAAACTGTTGCTAGTTTTTATTGCGCAATTAAAATTTCTTTGTTTGAAGCTAATTTTGGATAGGTAGCCTTTTCCTCTAAAAATGTCTGGTCCGCTTATTTGAAAATTATTATTGTAATCTTTGTTTGAACAGCTGTTGGATTTTTTGTGTTGTAGTATTTTAACTTTTTGAAATTGAGTGTTTTGAAAGAGTTAAGTAGTAGGATTTCTTTATTTAAAGATAATAAAAATATTATTTTTTTAAACCTGTTACATGGGAGGGACTAGAAAGATTTGGCAACATCTCACGTAAAAACAAATGAGTTTTTTCTGTAACTGACATTGCTCGTGGTTTTTTATATGGCCATGTGTTTATTACCAGTGGTGCGCTGAGACTAAAAAAAATTTTTTTGAGGGCCGATATCAACCTTTTTTTATAGTGAAGGGCTATTTATGAATATTTTTATTCAATCTGAATTCATATCAGGATTTACTGGTTTCAATATATGCAGTGAATTT
Source organism: Philopedon plagiatum (assembly GCA_963971165.1). Taxonomy (NCBI): domain Eukaryota; kingdom Metazoa; phylum Arthropoda; class Insecta; order Coleoptera; family Curculionidae; genus Philopedon; species Philopedon plagiatum. The sequence goes on along the minus strand of OZ020189.1, from coordinate 79,537,109 downwards.
CATAACACCCTGTATATATATATATATATATATATATATATATATATATACTCTAGATTTTCAACATATAAAAAATCTTTTATCAAAAATCAAAGACATATTATACCCCCGCGCCTCAATACCTCTTTCCTTGCATGTCACACCACGGCGAACGCAACCGCCGGCGATCAAACTTATCTCCGGGGACATAGCAGATGTATCCCAATTTGATTATCAATTTTGGTGGTGACGCCGGCAATGCAATGGAGAATTAGGGTTAAAATCGCGTGCTATCGGCATCTCGATGGGCACAATATTTCGCGTCTCCTCGCACTTGTTATTGTTTGGATTTTGAGCGGCGTTGTCGTTGGCGCGGCGGGCGGAAGAGATTATTGCACAATTTTATGTTTAGTTTTCTTGATATATTAACACGTGAAGGCCTAATAATTTTTTTTGTGATCAATTGAGGGGATATTTGTGTATTAGACTGGTTATTTAATTAGTTTATTAATTATTAGTAGTGCATTAGTGCGTAGTATTACTAGTAATTCTAGTACTGTGTATTTTGTTTTGTTCTTAATTTTGGGTTTTCCCGATCCGCTGTATCCAAAAAATCAGAAATAAACTCAGTGCAATATTTATTACAAAAGACTGTTTTATAATTTTTTAAGTAGGTATTATTTATTGATTTGTATTTGTGCCCCCCCCCCCCTCACTCCAAATATAAAAGTCACGAGCCGCCACTGTATATATGTATATACAGGGTGTTCCTTAATGACATGAATTATATGTATATACAGGGTGTTCCTTAATGAAACCGCTTGAGATATTTCAGTGATATATAATACGTAGCGACAGTTAATAATGGTGCATATTTTTCAATACAAAAATAATTTTCACCTTTAACAGTGGCGTGCGTACGGGCACTGACTTCGATATTTTTGAAGAAAAAAATGGCACGCCAATTTTTTTTCCCAAATAAAAATTATTTTTGAATTCACCGTTCAATTCGAAACATAAGAGCTATCTTGAATTGTTTTCCTGCAATGCGCCGTTATTGAGTAAAAAAATATCAACCATTGTATTGTTCGAGAAAATTAATCTAAGTTATTATTGAAGAATACAATTTTGCAATGAATCTAGTTGCCGTGGAATATGTCACTTGCTTTTTACATCTGACATTTTCTAGTAACTCTCTGTCGTTCAAGTCTGTTCGCTGTGAACTATTTATTTTATTTTATTTTTACAATCTTGTTAAAACTAGAAGAAATAGATAGAAACCATATGTGGTACATACACGATGGTGCACCAGCATATTTCAGTGTAGTGGTTCGCAATTATTTACAAACTGTTTATCCAAATCGTTGGATTGGCCGCGGTGGGCCTCAAGAATGGCCACCAAGGTTCCCCGACCTCAACAGTTTATATATCATTTAGTGGGGCCCTCTTAAGACGCTAGTGTACACAAGTCCTGTTTGGAACAGGCGTATGCTTCTTTGAACACAGACTGCCAAAACAAACGAGGGCAAACACAAATATTATCGTGCTGCTAACAAATACTGTACCATAGAAAGATAAACTAAGTTTCTTATTTTTTATTATTTATTAAACTAACAAAATTGCCATAGAAATTATATAACATAACCTGAAAACAACATTTGTTGCACATGAAATGTTTTGAAATTAAAATACATTTATGAAACCTAAAACTAATTATAACTTAACATTCAACTGACTTATATTTGTATAAATATCTATAAATTTTGATGAACAAGTCATTACGTTAACCGCATGTTTTTATTATAAACATTAAACCATTAATAACATCACAAATTGCAAGAAAGTTTTACCTTTGTTGTCAAGTGTAGTACTCCACCTTTCCTGTAGGTTGTTTATCCTGAACTTACATTTACTGACAGTAACAATTTTATTGTTGATTATTGAGAATTTTGAATCTAGTACCACATTGGCAAAGAACTATATCAATCTTACTATTTATTTACATTCTGTTTAGATAAGTAATGACAGATTAAATTTAGAGGTTATAAGAACATTGACGATATATACGTATTAATTGACGACAACGTCGTCCTTGGAGAGAGTGGCACGTTCACAAAGTTACTTTTCTAGTTACCGAGACCAACCTGATTGTTGATTGATAAGCCACAAACTGATTACTGGTTGTTAAGACACGAACTGAGTATTGGTCAATGAGACACGAACTGATTTATTGTTGAAAAAACATGAACCAAGTATTTAGTCGATAAGAACCAAAAATCCTGCAAACCAAACCTGCAGTGCTGAATGTATTGCATTCAACACAACCACTACTCCACCTAGTGTGAAGCGTACTCCTTTTTGCTACCACTACTTGACCTTTATGAAGTGCGATACCATGACTCCGCCCGTGTGAAATTTTAATACCACTACTCCTAGTGAAGCGTACTCCTTTTTTTGGCTCTTTTTGCTCGACTACAGTATAGACTGATAGTGTTGGTCACTCAGACCCAAACTGGATTGCACTAGGACTGGAACTAATTTAAGTCTTACCACATTGGTAAGACCAGAAGAACAGAGTTATTCACTAACGTCGCGAGTAAGTAACCGCACAGGGTTCAAACAACTGACTGTAGTCACTAGGACTGGGACTAATTCAGTCTTGCTACATTGGTAAGACCAGAGAATCAAAGTTATTCACTAACTTCGCGAGTAATTAACCGCTCAGGGTTCAAACAACTGACTGTAGTCACTAGGACTGGGACTAATTCAGTCTTGCCACATTGGTAAGACCAGAGAACAAAGGTATTCAATAACTTCACGAGTTTTAACCGCACAGGGTTCAAGAAATTTGTTTTGTGTTTGACTAAAAGTATAACTTGAGAGTCTGACTGATAGTTTGTTTGACTAACAGTACGGACGAGAATCTGTCTTATAGTTTGTTTGACTAACAGTACGGACGAGAATCTGACTGATAGTGACGTTTTCGATTCGCTTCCCACCCTTTATAGCGTGAACTCTCTCTCCTTGACACAGCTTGTGTCATTCTTGTTCTCTCTATTACAATTCTAGAATTTTCAAGAAATCAACAGCTCAAAAATTGTACCCGTAGAAGTATCCGTCACTTCAAGCTGGCGTCGTTAGTATTGGCACCGAGTAGAAATCTGGCAGGGTTGCATACACGTATGGAAGAGGACGTGTTCAACAAACATATAGTTGTTAGATGGCGCATGCGCCAGAATTTGTTCATATTCCATGTTGTGAACTGTTTTCACAACATAGTCCCCCCTTTGAATGCCCGTGGCATTCAAAAGATTGGAAAAGATAAGAATAACAACAGAATTCAGACACAGTCTGATCAAAAATTTAACTAAGAGTATTGACACAAATCAGAATTGAATTTCGACAAGTTTGGTAATAACTTTTGACACATTTGGGTTCATTGAACTTTTGACATAAGTAGGGATTGCGTAAAGTTTGACATCATAGGGTGAATTGGGTATCGACATGATCAGCGAATGAATTTGACATGATTGGGTTTACGATTGATTGACATGATTAGGTGATGAAGTTGACACGATTGGGTTTACGACTGATTGACATGATCAGGTAAGGGACATAGTTTGGTAATATTTCTGACAAACTCTCCATGTTGAGTTCTCAGTTTGACTACTCGCACCTTATTGTCTTTACCGGGGTAAACTTCCAGAATCCTGGCTAATTGCCATTTTAACGGAGGGGTGCTTTTATTAAGACCAAATCATTGACCTTTAAATTAGGAAAAGAAGTTTGCCATTTTGGAAGATTTTGTAACCTATTTAAATATTCGGTTGACCATCGTTTCCAAAAAATTTGTTGGATCTGCGACAGTCTTTGATAGAGTTTTAAACGATTTTCTAGAACTTTACTAACATCTTTTTCTGGATAGGCAGTTAAATTTGTGCCTACAAGAAAATGGCCAAGAGTTAAACATTGAAAATCTGAAGGATCATAACACTGAGCAATGACTGATAATATTTTTCGTTTAGTGGCAGACACTTCAACATTAGTTGGAATAGAAATACATAATGTGTCCTCGATAGAGTTCCACGTGAGACCTAATACCTTATTAGGCGGGTTATCAAAATCTATATTAAGTTCAAACTTGTCATTATGGAAAACTCTATTCAGAAATTCACTAGAATTTGAGCAAAATTTATGCAAATTGAAACCATGAACTTTAAGCACTTTAAGAGAGGGTATCGAGTCTGATTTTTAATAGAAATTTCTTTCAGAACTCTTGTAGCAAGAAAAGGTGCACTTTTTGTCCCATATGTTACTGTAGTGAGTTCTATGCACTTAAGATCTTCAGTTGGGTTATCTCTCCACAATATATCAGTTAAAAAAGTTTGATTGGGATTTACTAAAATTTGCCTGTACATCTTTTGGATGTCAGCAGTCAGTACAAACTTAAAAGAACGAAATCTAATCAAAATGTCATACAAATTTGGCTTGGTAACCCTTCAAGGTAATATCATTCAATGACAGTCCTGAGCTAGTCTTATAAGATCCATCAAATACAACACGAAAAGGAGTAGAACTATTATCAGTACGAATGACTGGATGATGTGGTAAAAATAATTTATTTTGATCATGAACGTTACACAAAGATAGGGGAATTACTCTTGCGTGATTTAACTGTATATATTCATCAATAAAAGCTTTACAAGTTTGAAAGTACTCTGGATTTTTCAAAAACTTATTTTCAAGATTATGAAACCTAACTTTAGCCATCTTAAAAGAATCACCAAGTGTATTTGCTTCATTTGGGGAATTCATAGATAGGTCAACATGAAATCTACCATTTTCAAGAATTTTTGTAGTTGAAGAAAAAATGTCTTCAACTCTTTGCTCTTCAGCAGAATGCGAAGGAGATTTGGGTAGTTCTTCCACTTCCCAAAATTTTACAAGAATCTGATCTAAAGAATCAGGTTTAGTATTAACGAACATAGAGACACTGTCACCAGGTTGCTCGTAACAAACTTGAGATGAAGTATGATTACCATGATTTAACATTGCTGGAGATGGTCCAGTGATAACCCATCCGAAGCAAGTATTTTGCATAACTGGAAGATTCCTACCCAAATGACGGACACCTTCCAGAATAATGTTATAGTAACAATCTGCACCAATCAAGATGTCAATGTCACCTGGAATGGCAAAAGAAATATCAGCAAGTTCAAGGCCATTTGGTATGTTCAATTTGTTTGTGTCAACTGACACTTGAGGAAGTTTAGAGGTTATTTCTGAAAGTACAGCACACGTTACTTTAAACCTTTTCTTATTTACATTAGAATGTAATACTAGATCTAACATTTCTTGAGATAACACCGGCCTTTGTGAAATTCCACTAATATTTAGTGACTTTTTTTATGGTTTAAACTTTAATTTTTTAAGCAAATCTTCTGTTATAAAAGAGCTTTGACTTGCAGGGTCTAACAGCATTCTTACATGTACACGATGACCAGAATTATTGTAAACAAAAGCTCTTGCAGTGGCTAAAAGCACATGTGATTTACTAGAAGCCATTGCAGATACAGAAACTGTACTTGACTTTTCTCTACGAGGTTGTTTTTGATTGGTACGAGAATTGTTCGGCTTATTTTGACTATGTGTTTCAATAGTAAGAGAAGTAGTTTTATCACCACTCCTACTGCCAACTGTGGAAGCAGGAGGTGACCCCGAGTAATGAATTAAAGTGTGATGCTTTTGAGAACACACAGTACACGTTTGAGTGCTGGTGCACTGCGATACGCTGTGAGCTACTCCAAGACAATTATAACAAAGAGATTTAGATCGCACAAATTTGTGCTTTTCTGGCAAAGTCAAATTTTTAAATTTTTGAGAGCTATAGATTCTATGAGAAACTTCATTGCAATAACTGCATTTTAGCCTTACTTCATTTTTTAATGACTGAAATGTAATCTGATTGTTGGACGTACGTTGACTATCACTTGACAACACACCTGTATGTAATGATGTTCTTGATGAACGCCTTGGCTCTAATGTTTTGTTAGATGTCTCTGATGATGCTACATTTTCTAATAAAACACATCGATTCTCTAAAAATTCAAGAAATTCAGTAAAATTTGGCAACGCCGCAACATTACGAGATGACTCGAAGGCTTTTCGAAGCCCAAGATCTACTTTTCTTTGTAAAATATAGATTACGATGAATTCAAATAGTTGTGTATCTGAATACTTTAAATTTTTTAGTGACTGAACATTGGATTTACTATTTGTTACAAATTCCCTTAAATTTGTACTATTACATTTAGAAAGAGGACTCAATTCAATAATTGATTTTAAATGAGCATTGATTACAGATAATTTATTGTCATATCTTTCTCTTAAGAGTTTTATAGCAACATCACACGTGTCATTATTGAGTTCTAAATTGCCAATAATTTTCAAGGGTTCGTTACGTAAAAATGACTTTAAGTACATAAATTTTTGTACATTATTTAACATACTGTTATTTATAATAAGAGTAGTAAACAACTGGAAAAACGAAGACCATTCCTCTATTTTTCCACAAAAAGGTTTTATGTTAAATTCAGGTAACCTAACAGAGGGTACATTTTGTGCTACAACAGTAGCCTGAGAATTAGAACTGTTTATTGAAGTTGGAGGACTCAATAACCTTTTGTATAGGGGAGTTCCGGGCAAGATGACATGGTAAGGTAAGATGACACAGTGCCCATTGCGAATTAAATATTCGCGCCAGTTGAGCAACAGCACGTTTACTCATGGGCTCGTAGATGGCGCTTCAGCAGAAATTGTTAACGGGTCTCAGTTGAACGGAGTTTTCGAAGTGAAACGTTCGCAAATATTTTTGGCAGTTGAAAAATTATTTTTCCTTAATATTGTACTGGTAATATCTACATACAGGTACGTATTCAAATGTTTTTAAGTATGGTGATGTTAATAGCAGTTATTATTTGTTTCAAATTTAAAGAAAAGTACAAGTAACCTCAAAAGATGTTTACAAATAATCCATTGGTTAAAGTTTTGTCGATTCCGGGTAAAACGACATACCTGCCGTCAGTCTAAGATGACATACTATGTCATCTTACCCTAATGTGGGTGCGTAATGATGAATGTTTAAATATGTTTTCTTATATTTCATTATGCCGTATACCTATAAAAGAAAGTCGTTACGGGCATCGTTGAGCAAAGAAGACATGGCTAAGGCAATAGAAGCTGTCAAAGAGAAAAAAATGGGCTGGCTAAAGGCAGCAACAACGTTTAACGTGCCACAAGTACGCTTCGTCGTCATTTCACTAAAATTCCAGAAAATTTAGGTCGATTCAAGCCTACTTTTTACCCCGATATGGAGAAGGACCTGATCTCTCATATCCTCGACTTTGAAAGCAGGCTGTTCGGGCTCACTACGACCGACATTAGAAAGCTAGCTTACCAGTTAGCTGAAAAGCGAAAATTAACCATCCATTCAACAAAGAAACGCAATTAGCAGGTTGGGAATGGCTAAAGGGATTTAGGGAGCGCCACCCCGAGATATCGTTGAGAGCTCCTGAGCCTACATCAGCAGCAAGGGCAAGAGCATTCAACAAACCGCAAGTAGAAAAGTTTTGCGCTATATTGGAAAAGGTGCTGGTTGAAGAAGAAATTCCACCGCAACGAATCTATAATATGGACGAGTCCGGCCTAACCACAGTACAGAAGCCACCAAAAATCCTCGCTCAAAAAGGAAAGAAGCAAGTTGGTGCCTTGACTAGCGCGGAACGGGGACAACACGTAACAGTCGCGGTATGCGGAAATGCTGCTGGGAATTTAATACCCCCTACTCTTATTTTTCCACGAAAGAACTTCAAACCTGAATATTTCGACGGCGCTCCACCTGGTACTCTGAAGCTCTGCTATGAAAGCGGATATATGGTTGGTGAACTATTTTTCAAGTGGGTGCAACACTTTGTCAGTTCCGTTGGATGCAGTACGGCCAACAAGGTGCTTTTAATACTGGATGGCCATGCTAGCCATAAAAACCTGGATGCTCTGGAATATGCCAAAGCACACGGAGTTATCCTTCTGTGTCTACCGCCACATTGTACGCACAGGATGCAACCTTTAGACGTCTCCTTCTTTGCCCCACTCGACGCGTACTACAACCGTGAAGCAACTTTGTGGCTGAAAAATCACGCTGGCAGGACTATTGGGCTTTATCAGGTTGCCGAGATTTTTGGAAGAGCGTACGGAAATGCTGCATCGGTTGGGAATATAACAAGCGGATTCGAAAAAACTCTCATCTATCCTCTGAACCCAAACATATTTCCGGATCATCTGTATCTTCCAAGTGAAACTACTGAAAATGAAATTGAGCCAGAAAGGGACTTGTCCAATCAAAATGACAGATCCAGTGATTCTCCACTAATGGCGCTTAGTTCTGCATCTATCATACCAATTGGATCTGAACCAGAAATCTTCCATTCTACTTCAGCTGATGAATCAGTCCCAGGTCCTTCATCCAGTGTACAGCTCCAGACCGTAAGACATACCTACTTCATCCACTCACTTGTTGTTAAATGAACTTTCTCCGGTACCTAAGTCGGCTTCTAGTGGACAGATGCGAAACAAAAGAAAGAAAACTGGTAGTCAGATCTTGACAAGCAGCCCGTTTATGAATGATATTAAATCTCAATAGAAAGACAAAAATGACAAATTAAACCGTAAAAGTTTGAGGGAACGTAAACAAGTTAAACGGACAGTTTGTTACGACGACAACGAAGAAGACGAAAGTCAACTCTATGGGCAAGATGACCACTCGGAGAATGATGATGATGCCGCCTGCATTTATTGTAATGAGTTGTACAAAAACTCCAGGCCAAAGGAGTATTGGGTAAGGTGCCAGTCTTGCTTGAATTGGTGCCACACATTGTGTGCAGGTGTTCCGAATAAAATAAAACAATTTACGTGTGAATTGTGCACATATAAGTAGTCTTACATTGACTATGTCATCTTAGACGGACCTGTGTCATCTCACCCAACTTCAACTTACTTGTTTATGTTATGCTTACTTTCAGATGTTTTAAATATATTTTTGTATCGTAATAAACACGAGTTTACGTACATACTTTGTTTTATTTCTTAGCACCTTTAGTTTTTTTTTAAATTTTGCCCCAACTAAAAAGTATGTCATCTTGCCCGGAACTCCCCTACCTACATGAATATCACAATAAGTTTTTTCTATTTGACAGCGAACCTCGTTATCAACATCACCAACAAGACTATCCTCAATCACATCTTGTGCAGTACAATATTTGTCATAATCTGTTGTAATATTGCAAGTTTTAACTCAAATAGTTTGATTTCAGTTTCAGTATTTTTATTTTGGTTAAACCAATTCACAATTCGAGTGATGTGCCCTTTGGCACTAGTACAACAAAGTTTTGCTTGAGAATAGTCCATTTTAAACAATTTGTTTTAAATCGTTAAGAAGTTCTACTAAAAAATAAGAAACTTATCCGGCTCGAAGGACCATTTTGTTTCGAACAGGCTTATGCTTCTTTGAACACAGACTGCCAAAACAAACGAGGGCAAACACAAATCTTATCGTGCTGCTAACAAAGACTGTACCATAGGAAGATAAACTAAGTTTCTTATTTTTTATTATTTATTAAACTAACAAAATTGCCATAGAAATTATATAACATAACCTGAAAACATTTGTTGCACATGAAATGTTTCGAAATTAAAATACATTTATGAAACCAAAAGCTAATTATAACTTAACATTCAACTAACTTATATTTGTATAAATATCTATAAATTTTGATGAACAAGTCATTACCTTAACCGCATGCTTTTATTATAAACATTAAACCATTAATAACATCACAAATTGCAAGAAAGTTTTACCTTGTTGTCAAGTGTAGTACTCCACTTTTCCTGTAGGTTGTTTATCCTGAATTTACATTTACTGACAGTAACAATTGTCGATTATTGAGAATTTTGAATCTAGTACCACACTGGCAAAGAACTATATCATAAATCTTACTATTTATTTCTTAGACGAGGAAAGAGAGGGGACGCGTCACTGTTTGACATGAAGCGTGACCATCCGGCACCAGACCGATCCGCTCAGTGGCGTAACTAGAGGGTTTGTAAATTAATTTAATTTGTTTCCTTCTTACTGCAAAAACTGTATGAAATAGAATATTTAAAATAGTGCTATAAAATAAAACAACGTTATACTGGATTTGTTTTAAATTATGCATTTATTTTTGTAATTTCATAACAAAAACCATACTGTACCAAAGAAAAAATCTAAATACACTTACATATTATTATTAGCTTAGACGAGGAAAGAGAGAGGACGGGTAATACAGGCTACGAATATGAAGCCATCTGACACCAGACCCCGGATCACGCCACATAGAATTATATTCTACGTGTCAAAGTCACATGACTACTCAAACAATCCATCACATGGCCACCGCATTAGTGTCAAAATCGCGTAGAATTCAATGCATCGTGATCCAGCACCAGGCTATGGCGGCGTATCATGAGAGGCGACTGTAGACTTTTACCAAAACGAATAAAACGACTTATAGTAATAATTTATTTTTGGTTTGTTAAATGTGGAGAACATCAATAGATCCCATGTATTACTTCAATTTTAATTTTTCTCAAGTATATTTAAAAAAATATATGTAATATAATAATAATAAGAATTCTGAAAAGTTATTAAAACTAACTATATAGGTACATAGGCAAACAAATTTAGAAACCATAAATATTAAGTACGCCTAATAAACTGATACAAAAATAAATATTTACATAATACAAAAGTTGTGTAAAGTTATTCTGCTTTTCAAATTCAAATTGAAATAAGCTTTATTGTCAGAAGACTTACATCTCATAGACAAAGCAAGAAGGTAGTTCCTATGATACATGATCCTACATACTAGTATTTCATTACAAATAAATATACATAAAAAATATCTAAAAGTATATAAGCAGACCAACACTAATAAAAGACAAACTCAACAAGGCACACAAACAATACACATAATTTAAAACTCTATATAATCATATAGGTGTAAAGAAAATTAAAATGAGTCATCGTAAAATTCAGCAATAGAATAATAAGCCCTGTCAGTCGGCAAATGTCTAACTATTCAAAGACTTTATATTGCTTGGAAGGTAGTTGTACTGCTTGAAATAACTGCCTTCTAAGCTGTTTTTTCATGGTGTTTCATCTAAGTTTTATTCCACATTAGGGGCCTTACTATCCCTGGCTGGCACAACAATATATACATTTAATTAGCTTATTTCTAGCATATGATACCTACACTAGGTACCTATATTACAAAATAATATTAAAAAATGTTATATAAAGTCTGGCTTACTTGCTTTGTTCGTGATATTTCCTGGAGATATTTAGGCAGTTCCTCAAATACTGTGGGTACTGCATCATCTAACAGACAAGTTTTTTCACCAACACTATAAAATAAATTCCAGTCAAAGTGCTTTGAAGAAATTTTATCATTTTTGTAGGACTCCAGTCTGCAACATGCATTTTTTTAACCTAAAGAGCAAGTCTTCTGGGATCGTTCATGAGGAATCTACAACAAATCAAATAAATTATATATTTAAAAAAAAACCTGCTGTGCTGACTAATTTACCCACACAAAGTTAATGAAATATTATAATATTTTTTCCGAATAAAAACATACCCGCCACTGGAAAACATCTTGCCATTATCATAATTTATATCTTTAATGAGTTGATAATGAATGAAAACATTCAAGCACATTGTTCAAATAAATATAAATAGTCTGTTTTGAAAATGCCTAATCATCGTATTCGAATTGCGTTGATAAATAATCTCATAACAAATATATCTCGAAAATTGTTTGTCTTGCAACTATGTATCATTTAACTTTTTACCTGTGAAAGGTAATTCCAGGCTCCTTTTTCTCGTTTCGGCTTTTGCAGCCATAAGCAGTACAACCCACCATCATAAATTACTAAAATGTAGTCGTCTTTAATCAAAATTGTGTTCGACACACCAAAAAATATCTTTGATGTCACCGGCAATGTTTGGCACCAAAAAATAGCGTCGTCTCGAATTTCGGTCACAATTGCCATGCGTTAGCTTAAATGAGTGTTACCAGTCCACTCTCTTTCCTCGTCTAAGATTTATTTACATTCTGTTTAGATAAATAATGACAGATTAAATTTAGAGGTTATAAGAACATTGACGACATATACGTATTGCCTGCGTTCAACGCAAGTTAGCGGTCGACAGCGCTAAGATTTAGCGCTTACTAGCGCTTAGTGGCCCGATGAACGGGGTTTTAGCACAGGTTTTTAGATGACTGCAAACGTCAACTGTCGTTGCGTTGACGAACCCGTTTCTTTTTTAAATTTTATTTATTTTCCGCAAAATGGATCCACATTTAGTTGCTAATTTTTTCGAAGAAGATTTTAATGTGGCGCAAGTCGTGGCTTCGTTATTTCATAGAGCGGAAATTTGGATGCGCTAACAGAATCGGACTGCCGGCGTACCTTATACTATTAGAAATTTTCAGTCGCGTAAAACACAATATTTTAACGTATTTTATTTTTATTGGCTTTTCATTCAATACAGCATTTTAAATTATATCAGTTATTATGTGAATAATAACCTAGGGTATACAAAAAATTTGTTTTTGGTTACTTTAAATAATGTAATTTTGTGCCACGGCCGAAGCGACTAGACTATAGCTCGCACTGTTAGAGGTCATGAACGTTAGCTATTTACACCAGAGTGTTTAGTTGAAATTTGAAACTAAGTTGAAATTATGGCATTATACCAGTATATTCTTAAATTATGGATTCCTACTAATTATATTTATATATCAGTCGATTAAAACTATTAAAGTACCGTTAAATAACATTACCTATACTTTAACTAAAGTTAAGTGAAACCGCAACGCAGCCGTGCCGATAAGGTCCAGCCATAGGCGTCCCAAAATATTATAACCAATTTAAGATGGGACACAATAAAAAGTTTTAACATTTTAACCAAATATTATTTATAGGTATATCAAAACCTAACTGAATCTGCAAAAACGATGTTTAACCATAGAAATAATTGTATTCATGGGCGTACCGTCGACCGATAATTAAGACTTTAAATTAATGGCATAAATACGTTGTTATTTTTATGATCGTTTTGTAGTAAGTGTAACTATATTATATTGTAACTATATCTATTGTCATGATCGAGATCAGCTATTCAACTGAGAACCAAGGACACACATAATGGCTCGGATGCGTTCCCGAGAATCTTGAAATTATTGGAGTTTCTTACGTGACCATGGCCATCGTAATACTGTCTAATTTTTTTTTTTTTGGGGTAAGGGGAGGTTCCTCTTGAACACGGTGCATTTAAACTGCAATTTTGAGTTTCATCTACCCAACCGTACTGAACAACATCATGAGTATCAAACCATGTCTCATCTAGATACACTATATACCTATTTGATTCCCGGTGTTCTTTTATTTTACGCAAATATTCTTGACGATGTTCAACAAGATTCCATTATAACCATCCGATCCATTATAACCATCCGATTATCAATTTTTTTGTGTTTAAATCCGCAATCTAATAAAATTCCTCGAAGAGTTTCCAATGACTGGTAATTGTAATCAGGGTAATCGCGTAACTTATCCCGGATCATTTCTAATGTTGGCACCGTATTTTCCTTATATAGATTGTACACAATTCGTCTAATGACATCTTTTGCTGCATCGTCAACTTTCTGAAACTTTTGATTAGTTTTCTTTCGCTTTACCGAATGATCTGTAACATCTCTTGTTTTAATTACGCGATAAATTGTAGATATCGAAAGTTGTGTTAATTCGTTAACTCTTTTTATAATGGCTTTATCTGACTGTGCCGGAATTTCTTTTTTTAAACAGCCGTAAATATTTAGAATTATTCGTTGACTTTGAACATGTAAATCTTTATTAAACTCCGGACATGTTTCGACTGGCGATGCCACGGTCGGTACCGAAGGTAATTCAACATGTAATAATTCGCTTTCATCTACCTCAAAAGGTCGCCAAAAAGCCATTATTATAATAAAAATTCACTTACATAAACCAAGTAAAAACACTTAGAATACGCACTTCACTGATCAAAACCTAAAACTTAACTGTTTCACATAAATCATGTTCTAAACGAGCATCTGTCTAGACGTAACGTCTTAATTGTAATAAAATGACTCCGTCCTCTGCATGCGCCAATATAATATTACCCTTAGTGGAAAAGACACAAAACGAATCGTCGCTATATACCGAAGTTATCACTAACAAATCTGAATGAAATGTGGGATACTTGCTATGGGGAATCGAGCGAGCCCGGTATAAGCGGCAGGCCTTTGTCTGGCATTTTATACCACTTAAATCTTAATAATTTAGATTTATGAGATTCAGGTAACTCTGGCAAAACTATACCTGCCATTGTGTTGAAATTATAATAAATATGAGATCCGATGGTGTAAACGCTTAAGGCGCATTGCTATAGTATAGTCAACCAAGCATATAGTTGTGGATAAGGGAAAATAAACTTAAAATTTCAATTAAAACATTTGTTATATTAAAAAGCTCAACAAAGTTATATTAAAAACAAGTTGTTAAATCTTGTGTGCAAAATAAATTATTAAATTGTTTTCTCAATTTCTTAGCAATAGTTTATTTCTTTTCGTTTTAAAAATCCAGTTATTGAACGATCTTTCTATTTCTACCGAAGTTATAGATTTTACAGCTTAAAACTTGTTCCTTTGATTGAAACAGATGTTTTTCTTGCACAAGACTCACATCATGAGTGGTTTCACAAGGTTTCATGAATTTTGGCCGAAAACATACCTTAAAATTATATAAAGAACAATTTTTGTCTTTTATTCTGAAGCCTGAATCGGTTGCACCATGGACTCTTTTTTGTGCGCCCTAAAGTTTCTTTTTGCAGTAAATTTTTTCCCACATACACAATTAAACTTATAATTGTTAGGATTTTTATATACTATAGCTTTAGAGTTGTCCATTTTTAGCCTCCTGAACACAAATAGAGCTCAAAATAGATAGAATATGCGATCTCGTTGCTCGTTGGTTTGAAAGGAAAACCTAGCTTAGGGATTTTCTTCTATTTGAATATCAAAGGCAAAAAATAAATCAAAATTTTGTGTGCCTACCACACAAAATTTTGACCTTTTCATACAAAATAAACCCAAACATTTGTTTTTCTAAACTTTTATGCCGTTGTATGCGCATATTGACGAGTTTATTTTTTTTAAAAAAAGTTGTACCAACGGCGAAATGCCCTAGTGCTAAGGTATCCGCTTATGGATCGGATCAGTTGGTAGTGGATTCAGTGCCGGGCCCGACTGGTCTTTTTTTAATTCTTGTCAAATTCATACTAAATGAGAATCCACGCTGGCGCTTCGAAGCTCGCGAGTTCCTGTGTCAGGGATATTTTTTAATGACGTATACGGGCCGAGCGTAGCAAGGTCCGTATCACTTCGTCAAATGTGCATGTGCGGACATAAATTAAATTTTAAATCAAATAGTCCCGCCGGACGTAGAAGCCGAGAAGCGCAACAAGCTTATCGCAAAATGTGTATGCAAGCAGCAGCAGCCAACACTGAAAAAATCGTTTGGACTTTTTTTCACACAAAATTGTAGCAAAGCCTTTGTAGAGCAATTTACTCTAATTGGAGTATTAGTTACAACAGTTTTTATACATTTTCATACAATTGTAGCAAACTTTGCTACAAATTGGTCTTGGACGTTTTTGAGAACAAATTGTAGGAAAAAGGTACACAATTGTAGTGAAATCCCACAATGTTTTTTCAGTGAAAGTACAGTTGGTATGGCTAGCCGCCTGTTATAGTTAGCTGTCGCGCGGGGCCGGGCGTTGGACCGTCGCGGTTTTTTAATAATGTGCCTAGTTTCGCCAAGAAATTATTTACCTACAAATAAATATCGCAAAAAAAATAAAATAGATACTATAGTATATTAAACATTGCTACTCTAGAAGTTTATGACTTTTAGTTTTAGTATTGCTTTTCTATGTGATTTAAAAGTCTAAGATTGTTAGCCGCTTCCCGTTTTGATACGTCTCCTCAATAGATGTCGCGCCTTGTACTAAAAGTATGATTATTCGTAATGTGTTAGAATAAATAGGAATCAAGGAATGTACTGTACCATGAACCATTTTCGTTAAACATGTATTTTTAGTGATTTATAATAAATCTAAGTTTTTCTGTGCCATTATTTAATCCGACTATGCTACAGGGTACTAAAATTGCATTTTTTCAATTGACCGAAATATCAAAAAATAATACCCAAACACATATTGATATTACACAATGAAATAGGAAAGCTAACCGAAACACCGTTTTCTTCTTTAATAAATACAATACAGATACAATGCGCATATTAGTTAATTAGTTTTTCTTTGTCAAACCCAAATGTTTTTTAAATAGTATATTTCACGGGGCGGTTCGAATGTATTGCAGCAAACCCAACCGGGACCGGCATATTGATATCTTTCGACGATGGCTTGGCTTGATTCTTTCTTGAGGAACTTGCATTTTTGTAAAAGAAAAGTTTGGTTTTACAAAATAAATTATTAAGTTGGTCATTGAAAATAAATTTAGGTGGGTCATTGACAAATGACCTTATGGACGAGCCGCGCCTGTTAGAATATATAGTCCAGAACATTATATATATATATATATATATATATATATATATATATATATATATATATATATATATATATATATATATATATATATATATATATATATATATATATATATATATATATATATATATATATATATATATATATATATATATATATATATATATATATATATATATATATATATACATATATATATATATTCTACTGTACAATCTGTTTAGTATTTGGAAAAAAATAATCAAACCCAATCAAAACTTAATAACATGTAAAATAGCTTTTGTCCTGAGTGCGACTCTGTTGTCGCATCGTGATTCCGCTCACTGGAACAAGGCACCGTGTTTCGTCACGGATGCTTGTAAAGTAGCAAGTAACCTCAATTAGTCTCGTTACTATCCATGTTTCACGAAATACAACGAAAAAAATGTAAAAATTCGTGTAAACACATTTAAATTTAGACCAAAACATAAACAAGTTACACTGTCAAACACCATCCGCCATTTTCGCTAACTAAAAGAGCGCTAACTCCGCTGCTGGTCGCTTTTGTGCTAAGTGTCCGTTCAACGTCGATTCATTAGTAAGCGCTTGCAAGCGCTAACAACTGCTAACTCGCGTTGAACCGTTACCCCCGGGAAGGGTTCGGTGGTAACGGTTGAACGCAGGCATTAATTGACGACAATGTCGTCCTTGGAGAGAGTGGCACGTTCATAAAGTCACTTTTCTAGTTACCGAGACCAATCTGATTGTTGATCGATAAGCCACAAACCGATTACTGGTTGTTAAGACACAAACTGAGTATTGGCACAAAAAATAATAGCTACGCATAAGAACGTTCATGCTCATGTAAACGCCATATACCCCTCGATGGATTTTCTCGTTCCGAGAGAAAATCCATCGGAATTTCATACGTAATCGGCGGCCGCGTGCAGCCGAAATGCTATCCGTTGTTGCCTCGTTTCGCTTACTGTTAAGTTGCTTGTTTGACGGCCGTCGAGAATTATTTAGAATTTAGAATATCTCTCGACGGTGGTTTGACCGTCAGACGGGGTTTTGTGAAATTCGAAGCCTAAAAAGACGGACAAGTGGTAATATGCGTTCTTTAGACCATTTTAAATATCTGTTGAGCTCAAGAAAATATTTGATTTAAAGGGATATACTACAAATAGAAAAATAAAGCCAAGAATGCCAAAAAATAATTTACAATTATTTTTTGGTACGTACACCATCAAAATTTTGCGTAAATAATTTATAATTATTTTTTGGTACGTACACCATCAAAATTTTGCGTAAATGCGATAATCATATTAAAGAAAAAATAATATTTTTGAGTTTTGCAAAAGATCGGAGGATGTAGAGGTAAAATTTATTAGATATCCAAAATATTACAGATACATATATAGGTAATTAACTATATTTTAATCCTACCGAATTTTTCATAGCGTCGCCGGCGGTGATTGATTATAGAAAGGTATACAGGGTGTTTCAATATTGTACCGTCAAATTTAAATAGGTGATTCCTTGACCAATAATAATGAAAAACGTTCCAAAGAATATAGGTCCGCAAACATTTTGTTTCCAAGATACAGGGTGTTAAACTTTTATTTTTTTACGGTTTTTATTATTTATTTTATGAGCACTTAAGGATTATTTATTCAAAATTTGTATGAGTGTTACATATTAAAGTGCCTACAGAATTAATCTATTGCCATTTAGAACTATCTACAGGGTGGGTTTTTTTGCGGTCACAACCACTTTGGCCACCGAACTTTTTTTTTGATACGGCACTGACTACTCTTTTGTATAAAAATATCTTTTTTGGTTTATCTTTTAACTTTTTCATCAATTGCACTTTTTTCATATCTTATACGGTTTGGTTGATATTTGGCAAAACATGATTTAAAGTAGAGCCAAATTTTTAATCTGGTCAAATATGAAATAATTTATTTACCTAATAAATTTTTAATTTAGTTATAACAAAACATATTAACGATAAAAGCGTGTTCACAAAAATTGTTCAGAATTCCTTTTGTAAATATGCTTTTATCGTTAATATGTTTTGATATGACTAAGTTAAAATTTATTAGGTAAATAAATTTTTTTTCTGACCAGATTAAAAATTTGGCCCTACTTTAAATCACATTTTGTCAAATGTCAGCCGAATCGTATAAGATATGAAAAAAGTGCAATCGATGAAAAAGTTAAAAGATAAACCAAAAGTTGTTTTTATACCAAAGAGTAGTCAGTGCCGTATCAAAAAAAAAGTTCGGGGGGCCAAAGTGGTTGGGTTGGGTACCCTGTAGATAGTTCTAAATGGCAATAGATTAATTCTGTAGGTACTTTAATATGTAACATACGTGCAAATTTTGAATAAATAATCCTGTGCTCATAAAATAAATAATAAAAACCTTAAAAAAAATAAAAGTTTAACACTCTGTATCTTGGAAACAAAATGTTTCCGGACCTATATTATTTGGAAATTTTTTCATTATTTTGGTCAAGGAACCCTGTATATGAATGGACATATACGTTAGACTTGAAAAGAAGTATACAGAGCGGGTCTTGGGTTATTACCTCCAAAAAAAAAATTCTGATTAATAAAAAGTTAACATACACACGTTCAAGAGTGAAATGTTCCTTTTCTTTTGTATAAGGTTTTATTAAGAGGTTTTATTATTAGGTTTCACTAGGACTAGTAACACATACATATATAACAAAAACGTTAAAAAGTCCTTACTGACGTAGTCAATTACGAGAAAGGACTCACAATTTCAATAATTTATGTGCATCGTGTTACTTCACACTGTGTCAATTGCGCTTTACACTGACAAGTGTGGGTGAACTGAATCTCGTGATATACATTTGTACATATTGTACCCATACCTTATAATTTTCGTTCGGATTTGCTCGGGTTTGCTCAGATGTACTCCATTTATTTAAAATCATACGTAATAATTTAATGGCAGGTGCTTTTAAATTAATGATTTTTAATTTTGATGCCATAATAAGAACTTTTGAAATAGATAAATCCTTATCTTCGGCTAGAGCCCTTCCGAAAATACAGAAAAGCATATCAATCTCAGTGTATTTGAAAAGATGTCGTGCTGAGGGTCACTTCAAATATTTTTAAGAACACTGACGTCAGCTATTAGCACGTGAGTCAAAATTAAATTAATTAATAATAAAGAAAGATCAGAGACAGCTGACTTTTTTTATTTATGAAAATTCTCTTAGACGCCTGCCTTAAACAGTGGCTGACTTTATGACATAAATCTATTCCGATGCGGCGTAAGTGATAAAAAATACCGAAATAATTGACATTCTCAAAAAAGGTAAAGACATTTTTAGCTCACTAAATAAAGTTTCCATTAAAACTAACAAAACGAAAATAGATTCTCTGCCGAATTTACCAGAGACCAGACCTCCTTCAGTAGCGTGGCGTGCCTTGGGGGGGGGGGCACAATGATTTGGGGCACCAAGTAACTTGCCTTTTATTGGAGAGTATGTGGTCAGAGTACGCAGCGAATCTCTAGGGGGCGCAGCTAAGACGCCGATGCGGGGAGAGGGGCTTGCACCCCTAGCCCCCCGACGGCACGCTACTGACGTTCATGTTTTAATGAGATTGTTCCAACAGTTAATGATATATTTGGACTGTTTGAGGAAGAGAAAAATGACAAAAATAAATTTTTATTTATTTTATTTTGTCTTTTAGAATTCAGACCATAACCGGACTTTTAAAACCATCAAAATATTAAAACTGCAAAGAGGACTCAGATGGTTCAATCTTACTTCCATTAAATAGTTCACAAAAGAATGAAAAGATCCACAAAACTCACATTGTTTTAGTTAGACGATAAAGAACACACTCTTCCTTTAAAATTAGTAGAAAGTTCTGTGAATAATATTCAGATAGGCTCATTAGAGGAGTGTGCCACAAATTATTTATTATGCAGGATAGCTGGTCAAAAAACTAAAGGATAGGTTTCACTGCTCAGTATGTTCTGATTTGTTTCATGATTCCGCACTAGATAACTTATTTAATGCTAAACAATTATTTTTGTTGTAAAAAAATTATGGTGGACACGATAAAATGTCTTTAGTTATGCCTACCGATGAAGTTGCATCTTTGGTCCATAAAACATTTTTGTAGTTTTAAAATTATTTTGAGATTATCAAACATGAGGGATCTGTTGCATCAAAACTAAAAAATAACCTCTTAGCAGAAAATGTAGTTTGGATGGGGAATAAAGAAGATCGCTGCTATAACCATTGAGCGTTTTTAATTGAACATTTGATTTTAACAAACATATTCAAATTCCGCAAGTGGTCTAGAGATACTAAAAAGACATTTACTCAAAAGATTAAAAATTTACAAAACAAATAGTCAACAATTTTCAACAAATTTGTGCTTTTCCAGAATACTATTATTTTTTCAAATTTGTATTTAAGTTAAAATAAACCATCCTTGTCTTATCCGAATCAACCAGTCGTGTGAACAGAACTACTGACTAGTCCAGAAAATTCTATAAAGTGTATACGTCATCACCGAGTATAGACCCGGCTTGCAGTTGCGAAGCCATTTCTTACTATTCATAGCTTAAGAGTTGTCATCAGGTAACATCCCCATTTTGTTTTGTTTCTTAACATTATTGCTGCTCAGTTACCTATAGGATGACACTGAGCACCAACTTTCCCTTTAAATTCTCCTTTGATCTTGACTTTCCTAAATCGACATATAAAAAATACATATAATTCGTCAAAAAAAAAAATAAAAACATTGGCCTGTACTTTATCCTTAAAACCGCGCCACGCGAACATTCGATAGGGGTACTGAATTTTTGCATTAGGTAAATATTTAAATTAAGTTGTCAGTCGACGTTAGTCGTGTCAGCCCTGTTATTATAATTGAAAAATTCAATTAGTGTAATAAACAAACAGGATAAAAACTAAAAATAATTTGTTGAGAATCTTGTCCCCCTTATATTTCCAAAATTATTACATAGGGGTTGTTCGAGTTGACGCTTGGAACGCTCCGAGCACAGAAATTAGACATTGTATATTCCTTCTTACTTTGTCATTTATTTAGGACATGCTAAGAACGTATGTCTGAGATTTGCGCCCGGAGCTCTCCGAGCGTCCAACTCGAACTCCCCCATACAAAAAAGTATGAAGACTTTCAAGTTTAATTTTAGAATCGATGTATCCACTAAAACCAGCTCATTAGTTTTACTGACATAAGAGTTAAAGATCGTTAGTAATAAAAATCAAAATTTAATTTTTAAAAATGTTGCACCCTTAAGGTTCCCTGTAATGTTATAAAAGTTGTATAAACAATAGCTTATCGATCCCTTTTCTAAAATCTTAAATGTGTTTAGGAATTACAATTTTTTATTAAAAAGTTTATATATTCTTCCCAAGATATCTGCAGCCGGTAAAAAATTGAAAGAATGCAATGAAAGGCTTAAAAACGTTACCAATTTGTTTGTAAACCAGATGTGGTAAGAAAAGTTTAAATCCTAACGGAAAATTTAAAAGTTTTTCAAAATAGGTCTGCAAACAAATGGGCACCATTGTTTAAGCCTTCCCTTGCATGCTTGAAATTCTTTGGCCGGTTGCAGATATATTGGGCAGACAATAATAGAAATAGCTCAATGTAACCTAACAACGTGATTTTATAAAACAAGCAATATTACTTAGGGCGTGTACCGTTGTCAACTTCGGTTACGGTTTTGTGTCCCGTAAGTATCGGTAATCTGAAAAGTTGACAGATTGGAAACGCAATATCTGTCATTAATGTCACCGAAGAAACCGAGCGGTTAACCAGGTTTGACAACGGTACACAGCCCTAGATTATATTATTCTGGTATAGGTATCGTAAAAAATTTATGCAAAATTTTATATTTATGAATAGAATATAAATACACATACTATGTAATATATTTATAATTTAAATTTTCTTTTCTTTATTCGCAATAAAAAAATTGTTTAGTTTTTATTATTAATTTCAGCTACACTTAAAAGGAGAAATTAAAAACACCCTGTAAAAATACAACTAAATGAAATTGTCATTATTTTCGTGGAATAAATTAGACCATTTCAATAAATTTTTAGTTACCTAAACCTAACAAATCAACAAATGTACCTACCCCTTTTATATTAGCGTAGTTTGTTAACGCGCTATGTAGAACCTGTTGTATTTCTTATACGAACGTAAAATTAAAGAATCCGACAACGCTGTCCTTTAAATCGTCTAGCGTTCGAGCGCCGAAATCAAATTTTGCTGTAAAACTGCCGGTCTGCATATTTGGCCAGCGCCTCTCGCGGTCTACCGAATAGTCTCGCATGATACTTCTAATGCGTAGCTATTATTTTCTTTGGTATTGGTCAATGAGACACGAACTGATTTATTGTTGATAATACATGAACCAAGTATTTACTCGATAAGAACCAAAAATCCTGCAAACCACACCTGCAGTGCTGAAAGTATTGCATTCAACACAACCACTACTCCACCTAGTGTGAAGCGTACTCCTTTTTGCTACCACTACTTGACCTTTATGAAGGGCGATACCATGACTCCACCCTAGTGAAATTTTAATACCACTACTCCTAGTGAAGCGTACTGTTTTTTTTGGCTCTTTTTGCTGGACTAAAGTATAGACTGATAGTGTTGGTCACTCAGACCCAAACTGGATTGCAGTCACTAGGACTGGAACTAATTTAAGTCTTACCACATTGGTAAGACCAGAAGAACAAAGTTATTCACTAACTTCGCGAGTAAGTAACCGCACAGGGTTCAAACAACTGACTGTAGTCACTAGGACTGGGACTAATTCAGTCTTGCCACATTGGTAAGACCAGAGAAACAAAGTTATTCACTAACTTCGCGAGTAATTAACCGCTCAGGGTTCAAACAACTGACTGTAGTCACTAGGACTGGGACTAATTCAGTCTTGCCACATTGGTAAGACCAGAGAACAAAGTTATTCAATAACTTCACGAGTTTTAACCGCACAGGGTTCAAGAAATTTGTTTTGTTTGACTAAAAGTATGACTTGAGAGTCTGACTGATAGTTTGTTTGACTAACAGTACGGACGAGAATCTGACTGATAGTGACGTTTTCGATTCGCTTTCCACCCTTTATAGTGTGAATTCTCTCTCTCTCTCTCTCTCTCTCCCCTTGACACAGCTTGTGTCATTCTTTTCCTCTCTCTTACAATTCTAGAATTTTCAAGAAATCAACCGCTCAAAAATGTATCCTACGCGATCAAGGACAAAGTAGTACTTTCAAAGTACTTGAAATTTTCCCAAAATACTTATAGGAGAGAGGGGGTTGATGTTAAATAGATCATTTCAATCGTCAGAATGCAAAAGTATTGAGTAGATGATTAAAAAATGTAATTTTTAATCCAGAATAGGGTAGGGAGCGACACCTATGAGCTTGTAGAAGTATCCGTCACTTGAAGCTTGCGTCGTTAGTATTGGCAACTAGTAGAAATCTGGCAGGGTTGCATACACGTATGGAAGAGGACGTGTTCAACAAACATATAGTTGTTAGATGGCGCATGCGCCAGAATTTGTTCATATTCCATGTTGTGAACTGTTTTCACAACAAGTCCCATTAACACTGTAGAGGAATTAAGAGAAAGAATAGTTGCAGCATGTGATAGAATAAAAAATACTCCGGGGATATTTCAACGAGTGCGCAATTCCTTGAGGAGGGCGGAAGCGTGCATATTAAGTGAAGGGGGCCATTTTCAACAATTTTTGTAATAATCGTTCCATGTTAGTTGTAATGCTGTGTTAATGTTGTATGTTGTCAGTTGTTGTTGTTCATTACACGCAGATGCCAACCCGTAATGTGTTTAATTTTTCCTATTAAATTATTAACAATTTTGCAAGTTTTTTTTTACTCAAAAACGACGCATCGCAAGAAAACACTCAAGAGAGCTCTTATGTTTCAAATTGAACGGTGAATTCACAAATAATTTCTATTTTGGAAAAAACCAATTGGCGTACCATTTTTTTCATCAAAAATATCGAAGTCACTGCCCGTACGCACGCCACTGTTAAAGCTGAAAATTATTTTTGTGTTGAGAAATATGCACCTTTATTAACTGACGCCACGTACTAAATATTACTGAAATATCTCAAGCGGTTTCGAAAATATTAATTAATTTCCATTTTTTCCTAAAACTTGAACACCCCGTATTGTCGTAACGGAACATTTTTGGACCATAGTTTATAAAGCAAACTATCATTCATTTTTCAAGTAGATTCACGCCCTTAAATATTCCCATATCATTAAGGAACACCCTGTATCTATATAAAAGGAAAATCGTGGCTAATCGGACAAAACCAGTAAGTTATGCTCTTGATTTAAAGTACGGGGAGTCCAATATCTAATGGACAACCCCGGGCCGGTAGACAGTAAGCTTTCACCCTTGTTAGGGATCATCAGACTGACTTAGCCCTTTAGCAACTTCCCACATAACAATCTCGCATATTATGTAGTTCGCTTTGGATAAAGACGGTACATAATACACGTGAGCGCCATCTATAGGAAGTCACTGTAATGCAAGGGCAGATCTTACTAGAGTAAGGCTGCTACTGTAGGCAGCCAGTAAAACAATAATACGTAGCGGAAACATGACACCCGGTACCGGCCCCGATTTTGAGCATCATTCCAGCTCTCCACAGTTTTGCTGTTTACACTAGGAGTCGCACACTCAGTCCCACCGGGATGATTTAGTTCACCTCAACACTTTTGTTTGTATTTCTTCTTAGATTATGTAGCAATATCCGTCCATAGGTACTGTATCTTCAGGGAAGATTGAATCATTAAGTTTTTGTTAATAAAACAAATCCCTTTGACCATTCAACAAAGTATATTTCGACTAATATTTTATAAACAGTATAAGATTTCGAAAAAAAAACAAGCGATCAAAAAGTTTCAAAACTAAGTAAGTTAATCAAGTCAAGACAATGCCATTCGAAAAAATATTTCGGATCCTAATAAATTCATTTATTATATATTAATATTATTTACTAAATTAACTTTAGTTTTACCCATCGCTCCTGATGGTGCTAACGCGGTTAGTGTGATGAAAGACTATGTGGGTGAGGAACAAGGCATTTTGTTTTTTGGCATAAATATTTATTAATACATTACCTACATAGATAACCAGTTATCTGAAGTGGACAACCAAATCTATTAGATAAAAATTTTAATACACAACTTACCGTTGATCAATAGTTGTTTTATCGGATTTAGGTCTATAACAGATCTTAACTATGTGATTTTCTTTTTCAATATTTTGTTTTCCAGTTACGGTATTTAATTTCATTTTATTATTTCTTGTTGCGCATTTCTCTGCATTACAATTAATTTTCTTTTTAAGTAAGTCAAAATTTAAATATGTCTAGAACCAAAAGAAACACCCGTGCAATATCGATGTTATTGTGTTACTTCAAATAAATTTAAAAAGTGAATAACTTACTCTTTGAGTAAGAGCTGCTTGATGATTCAAAATCTCCAAACTTTTCTCGAAAGATTTCTGAGGAAGACCAGACCAGCTACTAGAAATTCCCAGTTCTTGTAATCTACTAAATACAGCTTCCTGGGTCTGTTTATTTAAGTTTCCTAATACTTCTTTATCAGAAGCTATTTTAGTAACACTAAAAAATACTCATTAAGTGTAAAATTTTTCCTCTGGTTCACAATATAGTGACAGAAAATTGGTTATAATTAGTCCCCGCCTGAAAACGTTTTCACGTCGTCACACTGTCGTTAAAAATAAGATACGCTATTATGGCACCATGCTGACTGGAGGAACACCAAGGTCATACTATTTCCGTTGGTTAGAAAGCTAAATTGGTATATTCTGGGACGAAAAAACACAATAGCTTACTAGCTGCTTTTTGGTACGATAATTGAATTCTAAAATATTCAAAAAACCTTACCCACCCACATTGAAATGAGTTAAAGGGGTAGCCATTCTCGTGAAATTTTGAGATTTGAACTTTACGAATGAATCTTTATTCGTGTTTCCTTAATTTTTACCGAAAATAGTGACAAAATAGAAAGGTTTTGGAGAGGTAACAATTATATCAAATTTTCTGTGACGGGCCACTTTGAATGTTAACTTTAAATAAGAACTTCAGAAGATCGCAAGTCATTTATTTATATACAGGCTGCATATATTGAAACCGGTAAATCCTGGTATGAATTCAGATTAAAGAAAAATATTCATAAATGGCGCTTCGCAATAATAAGCTGGTAATCGCCCCTTAAACTTTCTCTAACCAGCGGTACACGCCACTGGCAAGAAACACATGATACCGATAAGTGGCCAATTTTATCATTAATTTTGTAACAAGACAGAATAAGAAAAAATGGTGTTGTTACTTTTGTAGTAAAACCCCTTTAAAATACGATTCTTTTGAAAATGTTTAAGATTAACAAATATTAATATATCAAAAAACACTGACAACACAACACAGCAATTAATTTAATGGAAGAAGCCAACGCTTGACTAATAATAATTGACACTAACCAATATCGAATATACAATACTTAAAAGATTCCACGGTATTTTGTCACTATCTGAACTATTAAAAACTGAAAACTAATGTTTTTGCTACTTTTAAAGTAAAATCTCTGTAAAATTTACTTCCTCTAGAAAGGAACATACTTATATACAAAACAGCAACACCAACAAAACAGCAGGTATAGCAATTAATGAGAAAAACGTTTTACTAACTAATTAAATACAAGGCTTAAAAGAATCCATATTTTTTACTATCAGCACTATTGAAACACTGAAAACTAAAAATGTATTTATTACAAAGCACAACTCTCTTAGGATAGGTCCAAATTTAATAAACCTATTATATGTTGTTTGACATTCGTGACAAAGTATAGGCAACCCATAGTAAAACTTATGAATTTTGGTTGCATAAATAAAGGGGTTCTTTGTGTCGAGATACAATGAGATTTTGCAACTAGAAATTGCAGACACACTAACCCTTAAGCGATAAAATTTAAAGTGGTGTTTTTATAACATGATTTATAAAAACCTAAAAATTAAAAAAATTTCAAAGTCTTTCTCATCTTTGGCAGGCTTATAACTTCATTTAGGAAATGAGGTGAAAACTCCGATTGAAATACCACTCTAAATATTAACGGCTATGGATTAGCGTGTCTGCAATTTCTTTTTGCAAAATCTCCCTAATAGTTTTCATCTTAGTGCTCAAAGACGTTTGGTAAACGTCAGTAATTTCTCACAGTAATAGAAATAATGACGAAAACGGGTTTTATGCGAATAATGTTTTTAGCTCGGTTATTGAATTTAGTTTTCTCAAAAATGTTAAGAGGTGTAGGATAGTCAAAAAAAACCCATACAGAAATTGTTTTGTGCAAAAATACATCCTGCACCTAATACATTTTTAAATACGTAGGAAAGTAATATCATATTTTATGTAAGGAAATTTTTAAAGGATAATGCGCTTTTGGCAATTATAAATAAGTTATTGTTGGACAATTCTAGCGTAATATATTTTTTTAGTAGACCAATTTTAAAAGATAATATTTCCCTCGAAAATAAAATTTTGGCAACGTCACAGTAGCGGGCGCGGGTATGGTCTGGTTTTAGGGTATTGGAGAAAATTTTACAGTTGTTCGATTAAACCAAAAAAAGTACCGAGTGTGTCTATAGACTACCTCAGGAGTCACCCATTCCAATATATGCAGTGAATTTCATAACACCCTGTATATAGGCAAACATAATTTTTGGTGCTGCAAGTATTCCGAGTCGGTGGGTTGGAAATAGGTAGGTAGCAGGTTGGCTGATAACTCGGATTTACCTTTTACTACAATCTTTTCCTAAAGTTAAAGCTAATGGTTTGATTAAAAGCGTCTCATTTTGTGAAGCTGAAAACGATTCAGATTCACTTGTTTGAGATACCAATGAGCTTTCCTCTTTGATTTTACTACCATCACTCCAATTTTCAGTAACTATCGTTGCCGGCACAATATCTTTAATTTTCGGTATCAGTTGGTCACGTACTGAATTTTGATCTTTATCTATCTGCGCATCATTAAATTTGTTCTGCTTCTTTTTCTGTTCTACCTTTTGTTCTTGTTCTAGTTTACTGATTAATAATTTAAGATTTTCAGCATTCTCAGCAATTCTTATAGTGTTATGGGTAGGTTGACTTAGTTTAGTTCTAGGCTTAATCTTTGGTTTAGAATTTCCCCTGAGAGTATCTTTATCTGGATGTAATAACTTCAAATCTGGTTGAGGACTTGCTTTAGCTTTAGTTTTTTCAATTTCACTTAATTTGTTCCAGAATGCCCGCATTTGATCTTCAATTCCAGCCAAGGTAATAGATATTTTAGCTTCAATGCTTCTTTTAGTTTCTTTAAAACTATTTTCACCTCCACCCAATCCTTTACTTTCAACTTTTTTAGTACTACGAGACAAATGTTCCTGTATTTCTAATACGTTTCTATTATGAATATTCTCCATATGTAAAAGTTTATCAGTTTGGGTAGTAGTTTCGGCTTTTGAAACTCTATTATCAAATTTCGATTCAATATTTTCTTTGCTATTAATCATAATATCAATCAGTTTCCCATAGTTTTCCTCATAAAAAGATTTTTGCATTTTAAGTTCCCTTAACTCAAGATCAACTTTTCTCCTAAATTGTTCAAACTTTTCTAGCAATTCATCCATTTTGGAAATATTATTACTAGAATCAGCGCTTTCATAAATTTGTTGCCGTTTTTCTTTTAAAAATTTTTCTGTATTATTTAATCTTCCTTTTAATTGTTTAATTTCCAAATTTAATTTATCGGTTTCAGCATTATAGCTTTCATTATTATAAGTATTATGTCTTCTTCTTATATGTGCATTTAAATATTTTTCCGAAGAAAATGCTTTGAAGCAAGTTATACATTTGAAAGTTTGTACGGCTTGCTGTCTGGTTAAGAAATCTACATGTGACTGAAGAGCATCAACCAATGTTTTAAGTTCCTTGTTTTCCTAAAAAGTATTAAGGATTTTACATTAACTAACTTATCTGCATAAAATAATTCATACCTCTCTATATTTGGTGAGCTCCCTCTTAAATAAAACCACTGTATTGTCCAAATACTTTTTACAAAATAATAAGAACTCCACTGCTAGCTGACTAAGTCTAAATATTTTTACAAAATTCGTATCTAGGACTCTTGCTTGTTCCTCATCCAAAATATATTGAACGACAGCAGAAATGAACCGGTCCACTGATGCCACATCTCTTTCTCTTATAATTCGATCTACATCTAATGCACCTAAAAGGGTATATGAATTTTAATTTTAAAACCCCGAATTACCTTGATAGTTATTCTTTCGAGGGTGGTATACAGTAAAGATTCAACAGTAAACAAAAAGTAAAAATTGAAAGAAAACTATTTTTTTTTTCGTTTTTTCCTCGTAATAATTGTGGAAAAATTGGAAAATTTTAAAAATATTCCAATAAAATATGCAAAACAGGTATGTATATTTAAATAAAAGAAAACATATAACCTGTAACAAACATTTGATGAAAATACAACAGAGAAAATTACATATATAAATTGCAAAGATTAACTTCTTCGCTAGTGTAGTACAAGAAGACCGTAAAATAAATCAAGGACGATTTTTGATTCTGGTCTAGGTGTCCGCTTGCTATCGCGATTTCTGGGCCCTTGCCCGTCATCAGGCAGGCTCACACCCAGGGTGTCTGAACAATAGACCACGTTTTCACGAGAATCAAAATGAGACCTTATATACATGCATCGGTGCGTTTTGGGTGGGTAAGACATAATCGCTTAGTTAATTACTTATGAGTAAGTTATGAGTACTATCACCTCCGTTACACTTATTTTTTTACACATATCAAATTTCTTCGACAGTACAAGTGCACCATTGTACGACAGTGGTGCACTTGGTAAAGAATGGGAAATTTAATCCATACAAAAAAGAAGAAACTTTTACTCGAAATATTTTTTATCAGATTTGAAAGATATTAATTACTTAAAATTTTTGCTATTTGATTTTTAATTTCCGAAATTATTTGTAAAGAATTTTTGACACAAAAAATATTTTCTAATAAATAAAATAAGATAAAAAAGGGAGTTTTTGAAATTGAAATGCCTATTTCTAATAAAACTGTGTACTTAGAAAGTGAGTAACGATTTATTTTGAATTCGATCGCAGAAAAAAAGCAACTTTCTTTCAAGTAATAACCTATTTTTTTCTAAGTATTTTTTTTTTCTGTTAAGAAATAATTCACAAAATGCGTACATAAACATTTGATTTCTTGCAGTTTTTTATTTTTCACAAACCCCTTATTTAATTACCAGGATTCTTAAGAAAGAATGTAAGTAAAAAAAGGCCATTTGTTGCTCAAATGTAGTCTAATTATTATAATAATTCATTTTTGAATAGTTTGTACTAGTATGTCACATAGTGAATACCACTACTATAATTAGTTGAAATGATTTTAATTTATGGCGAATGTGGAAGTGTTGCTAGGGCTGTTGACTTGTATGATGAGCGTTTTCCTGAAAGACATGCTCCATCGCGGGCTACGTTTTATCCTCAATAATTTTACAATTTTTTTTAATCTGAGACAACCCACGTAGACCTCAAGCATCAGTACTAACGTACCATGGACACCTGAAGAGAAGGGAAATGTAAGATATTGACACAAGATTTAAAGGACTAGAGGTAGGGAGGGGAAGGACGTTTATTATCCGCAGGAAATTTGTTCCATAATCTGGAGACCCTAGGTATGAATACGCGAGAGAAGTGGGATGTTCTAGGCTTTTGTAGCTGGAAGTAAAGGGATGTACACGTAACGCACCTCTTGTTGTTCTATTAGGAACAGTCAAGGACGGAATTATAGTGGCTAGTTCTTCAGAGCAAAATCCGTGGAAATATCGGTAGAAAAGGGACAAATCCCCTACAGCGCGGCGAGGTCTGGGTCATTGATGAGTCGAATGGCTCTCTTTTGGAGAGAATCAAGGATGTTAAGTGTCGAAGGTGGTGCCGCTCCCCAGATGTGGGAACAGTACTCTAGGTTAGGTCTTATTTGGGAAACATAGAGAGTGTATAAGTTGGAAGGGGAGAAGTATTTTCTGGCTCGAAAGAGAAAACTAAGCTTTTTAGCTGCCGATCTGGCTATTGAAGTAATGTGTTTGTGCCAGGTGAGATCATGTTCGAAAGCGACGCCAACAAGATCGAGCGTTTCTTTGTTCTGTAGGGCTTGGCCATTTATGTCGATTTTGTGTGTTACCGGATGACAGGGAGGAAGACGTTGGAGACGTTGACCCAGATAAAACCAGACCAGATGCGAAAGACTGTCAAATATCATGTTCAGTCTCAGTGAACTTGAGGGCTGCCTGCACCATTGCTTTGCGATAGTGCAGGCGTCTGTACTATACAGCAGTTACGTTACATTTGAAGAAGACACGGCAGTGGCTGTGATGCTGTGATTTAAATTTATAACCTCGGTCTCCGTACTAGAGGCCAGACAGCCGGTGGATCATCTCGTCAATCCTTGGCTCGCCGTCGCATGAAGTACAGGCGGCATTGGAGCTTTCGCATCTGGTCTGGTTTTATCTGGGACGTTGAACTGAACAAAGTTTTTTTCATCCCAGTCTAAGATTAATTAAAGATCTTGAGAAAGGGATAGGTGCATGGATCTGCGTTTATTATCCAGCTCTTGATTAGAGACTTGTCTGGAAAAATTAATGCTGGAGTGAAGAGTACTATCGTCAGCGTAAGCAGAGCAGGTCATTAATGTGTAGAAGAAATTGGGTTGGTGTCAGGACTGAACCTTGGGGAACGCCAGCATTGCTACGGTGGAAGTCAGATGAGTGACCGTCCACCAAGACAGATATGCGCCGATTAGAGAGAAAGCTACCGATTCAGGTACATAGTTTGGGAAGAAGACCGTAAGAAGATAGTTTGTTGAGGAGTGCGGCATGTCATACTTGGTCAAGGGCCTTGGAAATATTCAGAGCAACAATCTGGGATTCGCCATGAAATTCAAGAGACTTGTTCCAGTTCTGTGTGACAAAGGCAACAAGATCAGCTGTGGATCCTTGGTGACGAACTCCGTACTGTCTGTCATGGATTTTTCTGTTTTTCTAGATATTCTAGAATTTGCAAGTTGATGACTTTCTCCAAAACTTTGCTGACAACAGAGAAAAGAGAGGTATGTCTATAATTGGACAAGGAAACGACTTGGAACCTTTCTTTGGGACAGGCTGCACACGAGCAGTCTTCCAGCTGCCTGGGAAGATACCCTTGTCATAGGAGATCTGGAAAAGACGAGTTAAAATGGGTGCAAGTTCTGGAGCGCATTTTTTTTAGAACACCTGCTGGTAGGCCATCGAGACCGGAGGACTTTTTGGTGTCAAGGGACAGAAGAATTTTTTGAACTTGTTTGACCTTGAGGTTTATGTCGGACTTTTTGTGGGATACAGACGTAGCGGTTGGAAGAGCGCAATAATTGGTAGGAGGAATAAAGGTGGAATTGGCAGCAAATTGTTTGGCAAATAGTTCAGCTTTCCCTGTAGGGGTGGAGATAATTTCGTTGTCAGAGGTCAGGGGAGGAAAAGTGCTTCTACAGCAGTTTTGACTGATGATTTTGGTAAGTCACTAGAAAGATTTGCGGCAGACAGGGTTCCAAGGAAAAGCAGAGAAGAAGTTTCAAAGACCATCCCAGTCGGCAGAATGGGCTTATTCAGCATTTTTTAATTCATACTACAAAAGTACCTACTCCCTTTGAAAAGCTCATCTGCAAAAAATTAGAATTTTTTCTGATCAAATTCACCCTCAAAATAGCGGTCAAACATCGCTGTTTATAAAACGGGGAGATTGCCTCTGGTGATGTAGTCCCACGATGGGCAACTCAAATTTACGAAATAAATTAAGCTTTAGCACCGCTGCAAAGATTTTGGTCGTCGAGGTTATGTTATCAAACTAAATTTAAAAAAATATATATTTGAAATTTATACTAAACTATTACACAGAAATATTAAGAGAACTGAGAAAACAGTCAATGCATAATATTTTATAACCTAAAAAGGACATTTAGGCGTGAAAATCAAAGCAATACCAACTATTATTCACCAAATGACAGACGCAAGAAACCATTATACGCCGACGTTTGGGTTTTACTATTATTTCTGTTACAGTTCATCGTTATATTTAAATACACTTAAGCACTCCGAAAAAACTTTCAGTCTAAAACTAAATTCGAACATTAAAAAATGCATCGCAAAATATAAACATTCGGTTAGTACTAACTCGGCTGAAGGAGCGTGTGGCCGTGTTGCCGCATCCTTAATTTGATTCGTCACATGGCCCACTAGGTTCAGTTGTTTTTCGTAGGATAACGTCAGAGGAGAAACTATTTTTTTTTTGAATTTGGTCGAACTTTAAACCTTAATATTTTAGTTATTATCCGTCCAACCGATGTAATTTTTTGTGTGCGTATTTCAACTGACTGATGCAATAATATTAACATATTTATCGGAACTGTCAAATGACTGACCAAGCCCTTTGTAGTGCCAGATCGTGCATTCGGGCATGTTTTCAACGAACTCGGGATGTATGGGAGAAGCGAGGGTAATGAGGCTATAATCTGATCGACTCAGGGGAGCGCATACACTGGAATACAGATGTTAAGTATGGCTAAGGATGGGTGGTAAGAAAAATATCTAGTGGGTTTGGATTATGGGTATTAACGCGGGGAAAGTATGTTGGCTCCCTGATTAAATTGGTGAGTGAGTTGCAGATTGGAAGTGTGCTCCAAAAAAAAAAGACAACCCCGTGCATTTGTCACTGATGAAAATAACGAAGTTGCGGTACTAGCGGCAGTAGCAGTAGATCAAGTATCTTCCAGAAGACTTTATCGTGACTCTGGAATATCTAAAACCAGTATTTTAAGGATATTAAAACACCGAAAGCTGCTAAACAATTAAATAAATGACTACAAACACACGTTTAACGCGGCTTACCAGAGCAAATTGCCCATTCCTACTAATTCTGACAACCAGCTTGTTCTTTTAGAAGTGAATTAAAAAGTCAAGTTAGGTTAGTGTTTAGATTGTGAAATATAAGGACTAAAATGTAAAGTTTATTTCATTCTATGACAATTTTAAGTTAAATTATGATCATATCGAGGTACCAAAATCAGTGAGGAGTAAGGTTAATAAGGCTTATGCGCAATTGTCGCCTCCGAATTAACGCAAATGCACGTGGAAGTAAATAGGCCTTCTTACCCGGTGTTTTGTGCATCACAGGTGTTGGTGATTCAAACTCATAGTAAGAGTATATTTCAGGATATTTGGCGATGACTTATTAACTGCAATAAAACTACCTGGTCGGCCTCGTTGTGTAGACAAGTGCGTAAGCACTACTGCAAAACTTGCAGTACAGGGCTAGGCTGCGGTAGAAGTACCAATAACAAGGACAAAAAGTCGGCCAACAGGTACAGTAAATTTTATTTATGTCTACCTACCACAGAGGAAGTTTTAGATATTTTTATTCTTAAAATACAAATTATTACAATGCGGCCCCGTCGACTAATACTGAAAATTCCAGGGTATACGCAATGGAGCCGACCTGGTAGTTTTATCGCAGTTAATAAGTCATAGCTAAATATCGTTTAAATTCAAATTCAAAACATAGAAAATTTTACATATTATCTAAGAAATATAATACAACGGTAGTATATGCTAGTGCATATGTTGCAACGATTCAGTGAAACCGGTAGCTCAGTCGGTGAAGATCTAGTGCCTTAAGTGATTTTACATAATTGTTATAATAGGGCGGCACAGACACAGCAAACCCGACTTTCACAATGCAAAGATGGTGTAGAAGTAGAAGGCTGTGGTGCTCCGAGTATTCAGGACGCGAGGCGAGTCGAACCTTGCCTGGGGCTCCACAACGTAGACTGCCTGGACCTTGGATGGTGTTACCAGGACGAGCACATGAGGGTGTCAAAATAGTGGTCTTCTACGACTATGGTGCAAGAAGTTCCAAAAACGGGAAGCAACGAAAAAGGGGAAAAACAGGAAAAAGAAGAAAAGGCCCGAGATGGTGTGTGGCTTCTTTCATACCAAAAAAAAAAATAGCAAATTGGGTTTTTGATCATAGCACTGGATAAAATCTAATCAAACGACTCTATGGCGCAAAATGCGCACTGCCACCAAAAATTCTAGCTAAGAACCCCATAATTCTTAAAACATCAGCAAGAAAACTGCTGCTGAACAGCCCAGATCGCAACACTGCAAAGGCTGTTTTAAAAATGACAACTCAAACGTCATTAGCAAGGCGGCAAGTTTCTGTCTGTCAAAGGCTTAGGGATTTTTAATTTTAAGAAATGTGACAACTGACAATTGTTGACAGCTTAAAAACAATAAAAATATAATTTTAAACTAATTTTATTTAAAGCTCCAAAATTTAAGACAATGAATTTTAAGCGTTAAATATACCCAAAACATTTACTTCTAAGGTCTTGTTGCCCGTAACCGTTGAATTTAGAAAAGGTAAAGAACGCCGAATAGAGTGTTTTCATCTAGTTGCCAAAAGTGGTCTCAAGATGCCGCAGTTTGTCTAAAGATATATTTTAAATTCGCGGTCAATTAGCTGTGTGAATAAACAGGTAGCGCAGCCACGAATTTCCAACAGTATTGCTAAATTTCTTTTGCAATTACCAAACGGATTGCTGAGTCGTGTCACGCGACGGGGATCTTCTCCACTTGGCTTTCCAACCCGATAACTCATCTTGTTAATTTTACATCTGATACAAATCGTTCATTTTTCGGTGCACATATTTGGTTTACTATCAGCGGTATTAAAATGCGTTATGGCTAGTAATAAATGTTATTTAAACCGGTTTTCCTATAGAAGAAGATAGACAGGGAGTGGATTATAAATAGTGGTATGCTTTATACAACTTTGTAAATAAAATCTTAATTTATTATGTATACAGCGTGTTCCAAGACGTTGTAGAGAAATGGAAAATGTTCACCTTACCAAAAAAAAAAAATTCCAAATCTTCAATTTTTAAAATTTGACTTGTTAAAATATGTACAGGGTTATTCATTATATTTTGACTCACACCTACAGCTTATAACATTTAATTTTTGTCGTAAAGATTTATAATATATTTTTATTGCCTAATTATAATATTGATATAAGTAGCGTCACCTTTGGTTCCGGTTTTGAGGTGTATTTCTGATCCCGGTAGTTTCTGATTAAACGGTTTGAGTTTACGTGTGTGTTGGTATATGCAAGGTATATGCAACTGGCCTTTAAGGTTCTACCTTGTTCGAGTATTGCGCGCGACGGTGTCGTAGGGACGTGCGTTTAGATCGACCCAGAAGGTGTCGATACTATTTTGGATGGTTTATTTTCGCATAACGGACGATATGTTACGAATTTATGAGCGGGACGAGGCGCGAGATGTTTCTTTTATGCCTAGTTTTGACACCCGACCGTTTGACGCGTCGAGGGGTTAGTTTTCGTCGCTGTCGATACTTGACGGTATCGATTACCGTGGTTGGAATAGATACTATTCTGTACCGCTCTATAGCGTGAGCACGAAGGGAAAAAATAATGAATTTTGGGCTCGTCGAGGTACTGAAAATTACGATCATTTCCACCTTGCTGCTGGCTGAAGTCGGTAGTGGTGCAACCCTTTCGCCCTGCGCGGGCCATATGGATTTGGGGTTGCAACCCCAATGTTGTTTTTGTTTGGCTTTGAATGCCGTTACCTTTTTCCGGAAGAATCTCATTTCGATGGATCCAAGCCGTAGATGTTAGCAGACACAAAATCTACAGGTAAGCTTTTTTCCCGCTGTTAAACCCTTAAAAAGCACGGAATTCCGCGTTTAAACTGCTATTTTAATTAATTTTCGTTCATATTGTCATATTTTCCCATATATTTGTCATTCCTTCCAAATTTCTACACATTTTTATATTATTTATTTAACATTTCGGAAACCACTCTAATAATAATAATAATAATAATAATAATAAAGATGTTTATTTATGCCAATAAAACAATTAAAAATATAAAAATGATAAAGTAAAAAAGAAAACCAAAAAATGACAGTAGTATACTAGTTGGCATAAATAGGTAGGGTTTTGATTTATAAAAAATCATTCTTCCAATCCTACCCTTACTAAATAATTTTTTATATTTTTTTTGAAAGTTATATAGCTTAAGCCCCTCAGACTAGAAGGAATATTATTATAAATTACAGAAGAGTTATATTTAAACGAAGACATATTTTTCAGTATGATGTTTAGGTATTTCTATTGCGTTCTGATTTCTAGTATTAACATTATGAATATTATTCCTGAATTCAATTTTTTCAAATAAATATCTTGGTTTCTGAGTTAAAATTATTTTATAAATAAAACAGGATATGTGGATTTCGCGTCTTTTTTCTAATTTAATTAAATTATGTTGGTCAAAACTAGGTGATACGTGATCATACTTTTTTAGCCCTACTGAAAAACGAACACAGTTATTTTGAAGAATTTGTAATTTCTGTTTATCTTCGTTACTGATATTTTTGTGATAAATGATATCACAGTAATCTAATCCACTTAGAATAATTGAATCAACCAGTCTAAGTTTAGTATCGGTATTTAAGTAGTCCTTAAAGTTATATAAAATTCTTAGTTTGTAGTATGCTTTTTTAATTATATTTTTTATATGTTCATGAAAATTAAGATGCTGATCAAAAATTACGCCAAGATTTTTGCCAAATTCGATTGACGGTATCTTAAAACTATTGTTTAGAACAATTTTGAAATCAGAATTATTTTTTATT
Organism: Philopedon plagiatum; assembly: GCA_963971165.1. NCBI lineage: Eukaryota > Metazoa > Arthropoda > Insecta > Coleoptera > Curculionidae > Philopedon > Philopedon plagiatum. The sequence goes on along the minus strand of OZ020189.1, from coordinate 79,498,490 downwards.
TTAGTGATTAGTGTTTTAGGACCAGTTAAAATTAAGTTAGTTTTATTTTCATTTATTTTTAATCCGTGATCAGTTATAGTTTTCGAAATATTTAAAATATCCTTATTGATTAAGGAAATACTAATAAATACTAAATACTACGTGGTGCAATTGAATATCGCTGGCCTCGCCTTTATTTTATGAATCCTGACCAGTTTGTACTGTATGTATAAACTGTTCTTGAGGGATTCATATAAATAGCAGGTCTGCGGGATACAAGGGTATCCGTAGTAGTGCATCGGTAGTTGCATATTAGTATCGGTACGACGGATCCATCGGTGCCGTTTGGCACCGATGCCATGAGCGTCAGATAAGTCAAGTAGCTACCCCAACGCCCCGTAAGATGCTAGCCCTACAACTAACAGTCCAGGATGTCAACATGTAAGTTAACGTCCCTAAATCTTGTGATATTAATATTAAGTTTGTTGTTATTAATCTTAAATATAAGTGTTTTGGTAAACCGCAGCATAAGTCACCTACCCCCTGACGACCCCATACGCGACATTTGGTGGAGGCGCCGGGTTCGTTCTCGTTGGTAAGTTCTTCCTAACTTGCCAAGGGCCTTTTGTGTTTTATAATTTTTTACTATCTCTTTCAGGTCATTTTAGTGTTTTTCAGTGCATTTTGAAAGTGTTTTTTTCAGGGCGTTATAGTGCATTTTTTTTGTCAAAATTATTTTTTACATTGGTGTTTAAAGGGTATTTATTTTACAGTAGTTTTAAGGGGAATACCGTGCTTTTTACGTCTATATAATTTCCCTACCCATTCTTATCCCTCACACGTTTGACATAATTTTATCTTGTGCCCGTTCACGCTGGCGAGATTAGAATTATCCAAACAGAACTTACAGTAAAGCCCACCTCGTGCCCGTTATCGCTGGCGAGGCTAGGTTTTCTGTAGATCCCACCCCTAAACGTCCTCTGTGGTCCTGTCTTGTGGCCGTTAACGCTGGCGAGATTGGACTACATAGACTGCTAAATATAAAAATTGTTCCACCTCGTACCCGTTCACGCTGGCGAGGCTAGAATTATTATTTATATATTGGGGTTATTCACTAAACTACCCTTAACCCTTTTATTCCTGTTACTCCTTTTATTTAAATTTTATGGCCCGTAGGAAGCTAAACAAGGTTCAAAGAGAACGAAAAAGGCAAGAGAAGCTAGGGGTTGTCAATAACGGCATAAACGTAAAATCACATAATTCGTTGGGTTTACCAAATACACTAACGACGGTAACAATTTTTTCTAACGAGCAACAATTAAGGGCACTGAGATTAAAAAGAAAATTTTTAGACAATGAAATATAATATTTTATTTTGTTGACACTGAGGTCGTCGCCCGTGAACTTGAAGTAACCACGATCAAGTGTATTTTGAAATTCAATACACAAGGTTCACGGGCTTGTTATGTTATCAATTAAACATGCTATTATTATATCATTAACAAGGTGTTATACAAATAGTATAGTTATTTTTTATAAACATATTTATATATATTTAAGCGCCATTTAAATATAAAATTTTCCTATCTTCCTAAATATTTTTTTTTAATTATTTTTATTACTTTATAGGTATATTTGTACTGCCCTTTTAACGCCATTTTTGATAAGGTGCCACAGAGTTATTTACATTTTAATTATCATTTTTAGGTTTGATACTTAACATAAGTACTTATATTTCGCCTCTGATGTTTAGTGACCAGCCGCCAAGGTCCCCTAGCAGCAAATATAACACTTTTTACCTGATTTTAGGAAGATGCTCATTTTTACTTTTTTTCAAAATTACTAATCTATTTTTTATTTTTACAGGACCGACCTTCGAAAAAATAAAATAATGTTTTTTTTTCCTAAAAGCCATCTGAGGAAAAAATGGGGCTAGTAATATTTTGGAAAATCAAAGAAAGGGGTATTCTTTTATACATGGACTTTTGTCATGTAGGGCTAAATGCAGTTTTTGTTTTAAAAAGGGACTTGAGAATTAAAAACAAGAATTGAGAATTAAGAACAAGAATAATCTATTTAATTTCAAAAATATATAAGGGAGCTCAACTGGATAAAAGAATTTTGGGAATTGATGTATGGTAAGATGGTAAGAAAGAACAAGCTATTCTTGACTGAATTTTATTTTTTCAACTTTTTTTATGAATTCAATTTTAAAAATTATAATTATAAAGTTTTCAAATTTGTTTTTATAATTAGGTAAAAGCAAATACAGTAAACTCCGTTTATAAAGTACATGGGTTATAACGTACTTCCGGTTATTACGTACATATTTTACTGGTCTGGCCAAAATACTCTTGATTTTTCATCGGATATTACGTACCATATATAACTTCTACTACGGTTATAAAGTACAATATTTTCACTAATTTCGTTATCGCATTCTGGTTATAAAGTACAAGCGTACGTTAAAACCGGATTACCGAACGGTGGTTCCCCGAAAAAGTCGGGAATTTTTCAGTAATCATTTGCGAGGTTTTCTCTGCAACGTGCGTGGCCGGGCGACAGTTTCGACTTTGTTGTTATATGGAAAGGTGCGCTAGTACGATTTTTTGTGTTTATGGTTAAAATGGCGGATCGGCGTAAGTCTATAACTGTAAAAGAAAAGATAGATATTAAAAGTATTGAAAGTGGCATCGGTAAGGCGGAAATCGCTAGACAGAAGAAATTGGCAAAAACAACAATATCTACAATATGGAGTACCTAATCGCGAAAAGATCAAGAAAGCAAGTGAGAGTAAATCGCACAGGATTAAAAAAATTAGGAATCCTGTACGTTCAGATGTAGATCAAGCTCTTTTACGATGGTTTCAGATTAGAAGATCCGAAAATATTGCAATAAGTGGTCCAGTTCTGAAAGTGAAAGCCAAAGAATTATCCAGGGGATTACAGGGTGACGATTTTAGTTGCACTACAGGTTGGCTCGAACGTTTTAAGGTTCGTCACAACATAAAGGTCGGGAAAATTTCTGGTGAAGCAGGAGATGTTAACAAACAAGCTGTTCTGAACTGGTTAGAGAATAAGTGGCCCAGTATTGCACAAAATTACAGCTGTGAGGGTATTTTCAATGGTGACGAGACTGGGCTATTTTACAAGATGACTCCAGGTCGTACCCTTAAATTTAGAGGAGAAAAGTGTTTGGGTGGGAAGCAGTCGATGTTGAGGTACACCGTTTGGGTTTGTGCAAATATGACGGGAAGCGAAAAATGCAAACTTCTTGTTATTGGTAAATATGACCGACTGAGATGCATCAAAAATGTGAAGAATCTACCTGTCATTTATAAGTCAAACCAGCTAGCGTGGATGACTTCAGCAATTTTTGAAAATTATTTAAAGGATTGGGATGAAAAATTAAGACGTCAGAATAGAAAAATATTGCTTTTGGTTGACAATTGTGCAGCTCATCCAAAAAATCTAATCCTTACAAATATCAGATTAGGGTTTTTGCCTCCAAATAGCACCTCAGTCGTCCAACCAATGGATCAAGGCATAATAAAGTGCCTTAAGACGTATTACCGTAGATATTTTTTGTATCGTTTGATCCAGTCATTGGAAAATAAGGAACCTTTGAACATCACTATTCTAGACTCCATAAAATTAATTGCACAATGTTGGAATGAAGTTACGCCAACCACTATTTCAAACTGCTTTCGACATGCAGGTCTGATAAAATCGGCGGATGAGTTTGATGATTCAGACGATGACTTACCTCTGGTTCAGTGGTTCGAGAAGTACAAAAATATTGACGACGATGACTGGGAGGTTCCTCTAAGTAATTGGTTGCGCAATAGCGGCCAAGATCTAACCAACATTGAAATGTATCTTCCTGAGCTGGATAGCTTCTTAACAGTTGATGATAATTTAATAACAACGGAGTTATTAACGGATGATGATATTATTACTGAAGTTTTACAGCCAAATGATTCTCAAAGCTCTGGTAACGAAAGCGACGATGAGGTTCAACAGGACAAAGTACCAAGTTATTCTGAAGCGTTTTGTGCTGTTAAAATTGTTACAAATTTTTTACAATGTACTGATAATGTGACTGATAATATTATGCAAGCGTCCTTGAAGTTTGAGAAGCACATCGAGAACATGAAATTTGTATTGGGAAAAAATAAACCAACAAAAATAACAAACTTTTTTACTCAAAAAGAATAAAGTATGTATTTTTACTTGTACATGTATTGTAAAGTTTATATAGATAGATAAGTTTGTAGTTTAGGTGGTTTAGTTTCTTTCATTTTTTAGTGTATTAGTGTTTATTAGTTTATATATGTACGAACATAATAAGTTTTTTTGTTTTCTTTTTATAGCGTACCTCCGCTTATAGAGTACCCATTTTCTGGTCCCTAGAGGGTACTTTATAACCGGAGTTCACTGTATTTAGTATTTAAATGTGTGTTTTGTGTTGTGTCAGCGTGTTAGTATGAAAGAGGGTATACCCAAAATGTGTTGGTTTGAATGTTTTATGCTTGGGAAATTTTAAGAATATTTTACATATTTGTACTATATGCTTATTTATGAATTACGGTAGTAAATTTTAGATTGTCAGTGCAATCATTTAGAATACCATTTATTTTATTTTATTTAATGTTTTGCGTTTTTAATAAACAAACAAATTAGCAGGTAGAAATATTATTAAGTTCATTATTATAAATAAACCATGAAGGTAAAGGTAGACAGTTCACTATTTTATTTAATCAGCAGAAAAGTAAACAATTGATATTTAATATTAAAGATACCATTCACCCAGGAAAGTGTTGTTAAAGTTAAATTGTAATATACGGTGTCTAATAGAAATAATTTAAACAAAAACAAGGGTATATTTCATGACTGAGACATTGAAAAATAAATCAGGGTTGGAATTTTTTTTTAAACTTCTTTAAGTCGATTATTATTATTATTAAATAAATTTAAATATGGCGTACAACAATGCTTACCATATGCATTTTGTAATCGTGTGTTTATTTGTTTATATGACTGAAAGTCATATGTTTTCCAAATAGGGGGACATGGAAGATGACTCCAGGCAAGATGAGTTGAATGTCCGCCTATTTGATGGTTTTATATATATATATATATATATATATATATATATATATATATATATATATATATATATATATATATATATATATATATATGTATATATATATATATATATATATATATATATATATATATATATATATATGTATATATATATATATATATATATATATATGTTATATGTCAGTCACCTTCACATTCCACAGGTCAAGCACACCCGACAACAGTCGATTCAGCAGAATCAGCAAGATTGCATTATAGCATATACGTTGAATGAACTTTATTTTAATTGTTAATAATTTTAGTCTTGAATTAGAATCGAATTGTAACAGTCGAATTTTTCAGTAATAAAAATTGTTTTTAAAAAAGGACTTTACAGAAAATAAAACTTAAGTGGCGCAGTCGGTAGGATGTTCTAACGGCATTAACGCATATAATACCGGTTTGTTTCAACAATTTATAGAACACCTGTTTTTAAAAATTCGTGAGTGACAAAAGGTCAAAAAATCGCGAGTTCCAATCCCCAGATCTTAAAATCCAGTTAAGTGAATTGAGTAGCTTAACGAGAAGCCCCGAGTGAATATCGACGGCAACTCATCGCAGTGACGTGAAAACTTCAAGTGAATATTGAAGGGCGTTACATGGAGAAGATACTGGTTTTTCTGTAAGTATCTATGTCATATAGAGGTCCTTTAAAAATATATAATTCTGAAAGTTCAGACTCAGGGACAAATTCTGATTCAGACTCATCAATCACCAATATTTCAACCTTGTATCGCACAAGATCTCCCCTAAATTTTAATTGTAATTGTTATACAAATTTTAATAATACAAAAATGGCTTTACCACAATTAAAACAAGAATATTTGGGCATGGTTCCAGAATTTCATGGCGAAACTGAACTACTCCCAAGATTTTTAAGTGTAGGAGAAAAATTGGTTAATAAATTCTACAACACAGTAGATCTCAATGACTTTCAGAATGAACATCTGATGTCTAGTCTTTTAGCAAAAATTAAAGGCGAAGCTGCTGTGAATATATCTTCTTGTATAATTAATAATTGGCACGATTTAAAAACTGCACTTCTCAATGCTTAAGGAGATAAACGTGACATTTACACCTTGAATATCGAGATGACAGAGATGAAACAAGAAAATGAGTCACCATTTGATTTTTACAATAGATTACAACAAATTCTAAATGTACAAATTTCATATATTGCTACACACAGTGGAGCAAATGAAGCTCAAATCTTGTCTCAGTACTGTCGAAATTTAGCTTTAAGGGTATTATTAAGAGGGTTAAAAGACCCAATAGGTTCCTTAATGCGTACTAAAAATCCCCCGGATTTAAATACCGCTCTTAGTATGTTAACAAATGACTTTCAACTTGAATCGGCGCAGCATAAAAAATTTAAAAATATACAAAAACCTATGACTAAACCAAATTTTCCAAACTTCCAAAATAAACCAAAAATTACACCGCCTTTACAGTTAACAAATTTTCCGCATAATTCACAATTTTTACAAAGGCAAAACCAACCCCAATTTAGTGGAAATCCTGGGCCTAGACCAAATGTTTTTAGGCCTAATCAAAATAAAAACTTTTCAAAGCCAACACCTATGAGTACCTTGACAAGAAATACTTTTAGACAACCATTTAATAATGGCCAAAATCAAAGTTTTAATAATCACCCCAATTCGCAATTTAAAAATAAATTAAATAATATAGTAGAGGAATTATATAATATTGACGATCAAAATCATATTGACGACTCCACTGAATGTGAAGAGCAAAATCAATATGAGATTGATAGCCAAGAATCCCAACCATATATCGAACATCCTGTAGACTATGACAATAACGAGTTTTTTCGGGCAGAAGCCTCGGATTACCCAATTTCCAGTTAATGAACCTCACTAATAATGAAAGTAAACTTCCCTACATTATTTTTCCCGAATTTAATTTAAAAATTTTAATTGATACGGGAAGTACCAGATCTTTTGTGAAACCCAAAATTGCCGAAAAATATTTTAAAAAATCCATAAAAAATGACCCTTTTCAAATTTCTACAGCTCACGGTACCACGGTAGAAAAATTTAGTACCATGATACCTTGTTCAAACATTTTTAAGGTAAATAACAAACCATTAAAATTTTATATTTTTAATTTCCACGATTATTTCGATTGTTTACTAGGAATGGATAATCTAACATTACTTGGCGCTATTGTAAATTTGCATAAAAATATTATAAGTACTACAAAAGCAGAAGTAGAACTATTTTATCATAGCATATCGCATAACAATACAAACTGTATAGTGTTACAACCGAGATGCGAACAAGTTGTAAGAGTTAAGGTTAAAAATATACAAAACGGCGATGTTATTATTCCTTATTTAAAATTTGATGATCTAGAAATACCGGAGTGCCTTGCAAAGGTCGAAAATTATCACACATTTTGTCCAGTTCTTAATTTATCGGAATTAGAAAAAACTGTTGATTTTTCAGAACCTATAGAAGTGATTGATTTTGATAATTACGAGGTGCAGCCAAAAAATTGTCAAAATTTTAATCATTTAAAATTCGAAAAATATAAATTTGATATTTCTAAAGTTAGGCATGAACATATGAACCCGGAGGAACGCGAAGCAATTTTAGGGTTATTAAAAGAATATTCGGACATATTTCACATCGAAGGAAACCAACTGACATTTACTAGTAAAATTAAGCATAGCATTAAGACTACGGACGAAATACCGGTTTACACAAAGTCTTATCGGTACCCAGAAGTTCATAAAAAAGAGGTACAACGTCAAATTCAAGATATGCTGGACCAAAATATTATAAGACCGTCGCATTCGGCGTGGTCTTCCCCGATTTGGATAGTTCCTAAGAAACTTGATGCCTCAGGCAAAAAGAAGTGGAGGGTAGTGATTGACTTCAGAAAATTGAACGAAAAATCGTTAGGGGATGTCTACCCTCTGCCTAACATTACAGATTTGCTCGATAAGTTAGGCCGCTGTCAGTATTTCACCACTCTCGACCTAGCCTCGGGTTTCCATCAAATAGAAATGGCAGAAGAAGACATACAAAAAACCGCTTTTAATACCGAAAACGGGCATTACGAGTTTCTTCGAATGCCTTTTGGGTTAAAAAACGCGCCTGCCACGTTTCAAAGGGTTATGGATAATATTTTAAGGGGACATGAAAATGAAATTTGCGCTGTGTATCTTGACGATATCATCATTTTTAGCACTAGTTTACAAGAACACGTCTCTCGACTTTTTGACCGACTAAGACAAGCTAACTTTAAAATTCAGTTAGATAAGTCAGAATTTCTTAGGAAAGAAGTGGCTTATCTAGGTCATATAGTAACACCTAATGGCGTAAAACCGAACCCTGAGAAAATTAAGGCCATTCAAAATTATCCTATACCATCAACAACAAAAGCTATTAAAGGATTTTTAGGACTACTTGGTTATTACCGAAAATTTATTCGAGATTTCGCGAAAATAACCAAACCCTTAACAAAATGTCTAAAAAAAGACGCAATCATTAATGTTAAAGACCCCGATTATATAAAATGTTTTGAAATGTGTAAAAATTTACTGACAAACGAACCGATTTTGCAATATCCTAATTTTTCGGAGACATTTAACTTAACGACCGACGCCAGTAACTACGCCCTTGGCGCCGTGCTATCGCAAGGAAAAATCGGCTCAGATTTACCTATTGCTTACGCCAGTCGCACACTAAACGAATCAGAAATTAACTATTCTACAATCGAAAAAGAGTTATTAGCTATAGTTTGGGCCGTCAAATATTTTAGGCCATATCTATTCGGCAGAAAATTTAAAATCATAACGGATCACAAGCCTCTCGAATGGCTTTTCTCTTTAAAGGAACCAAACTCAAAATTAATCAGGTGGCGTTTGAAGCTAGAGGAATACGATTACGACATAGTGTACAAAAAAGGCGTTTTAAACAAAAATGCCGACGCACTCTCGCGTATAGAATTAAACGCAAACGAAACGACGACAGGACCGGACTCCATTTTTAAACTTAGCGAATACGTAGATAAAATAAATCAAAACTTAGGTCAAGATCAAAACGAAAATCAATCAGTTATAGTTGAGACAGGCGATCTCGATAACGCAGAAAACGCAATCGAGGACAGTGACCAAACTGTACATTCTAACCTAGAAAATCCAATTATAGGCATTCCTATAATTGATTGCCCCGTAAATTTTGGAAAAAACCAAATTATAATTTCTGAAGTAAATTTTGCTCCTGCAGAACCAAGTAGAGTCACCCTGTATAAAACCAAACAATGAACATTTATTCAGTTTTCAAAAAACAACTATGAACAAGAAATAATTAAATTTATTAAAGAGGTCATTGTACCAAAAATAAAATATTACTTATATTTTGAAGACTCAATTTACGAAAAATTTAGTTCTGTCCTCCAAAAATATTTTAAAAATTCCCAAATCAACATGATAAAATGTACTAAAAAACTAATTGACGTGACATCCGAGGACGAAATTAAACAAACAATACAAAACCACCACGAAGGAAAAACTAACCATCGAGGAATCGAAGAGACCGAAAAACGCATAAAAACTACATATTATTGGCCAAACCAACAAATATCAATACAAACTTATATTAATGAATGTGAAATTTGTCAATCCACAAAATATGACAGACGACCTCTCAGGTTAGAGTTTAATGTCACCCCAACGGCCGTAAAGCCATTTCAAATTTTACACATAGACAGCATCACTTTAGAGAATTGTAAATTTCTAACAATAATTGATTCCTTCTCTAAGTACGCACAAGCATATAAACTTAACTCTTCTCAAGGTATCGAAGTAGCAAACAGCCTTGTTAAATATTTCACCCACCATTGCATTCCTGAACAGATCATTTCAGATAACGGCCTTGAGATAAAGAATTCTGTTGTGCGTGAGCTCTTGTCAACGCATAAAATTAAAATTCATTTTAAAAGCTCGCAACACCCCGAGTCAAACGGGCTCATAGAACGTTTTCACTCTACCCTCGTAGAACACATAAGGTTGCTTAACAACCAAAATGAGTACAAAAAAGAACCCATAGAAATAAAAGTAAATTACGCACTTTTAGCTTATAATAACACTATTCATTCAGTCACAAATCTAAAACCTTACGAAATCGTAACAGGCCATTTTGGCACCGAATCCCCCTTTAATTTAGATATTAATAAACAACTTGTAAATAATTATGTTTTAAATCATCGCGACAAAGTAAAAATTCTTTACCAAAATCTTAACGAAGACATTCAAAAGAAAAAAGAATGCGTCATAAATAAAGCCAACGAAAATAGGGAAAAACTACCGGAAATACCCGACACTGTTTTTGTTAAAAACAAACAAAAACAAAGTAAAACCCTTAACAAATACAAAAATGAAAAAATCAGATCTCTCGACAAAAATTTAAAAACCGCGAAAATAAAAACTACACACGGTAATACCACAGAAAAAATTCACATTTCTAATGTCAAAAGACCAAAAAAGAAAACTTATAACTTTGAAAATATTTCAGGTTCCTCACGGTCGGACAAGGAATAGAAATAAGAAACATTACAAGAAATCTAGGTGTCCTGCCAATAAATTTGGGCCCTGCCAAACTACAACGCACGGAACACACTTTTGTTCATTATTTTAATTTAGAGCCTCTATTTAACGAGTTTAGCAATTTAAATATGCAATTTAGCAATCTTAAGTCTTATCTTGTAAATAATACAGTTTATAGTAAAGAATTAGAAAATTATTATAAAATGACAAGTTTTAGCCAAAAAAGTATTTTAGAAAAAATAGAAAATATTCGCTTTCATAAAAATAATCGCACAGAAAGAGGGTTAATAAATGGTTTAGGTTACGTAATTAAAGGTGTAACTGGTAATTTAGATGCTAGCGATGGTGAAAAAATCTATAAGATTTTAAATCATCTACAAAGCAATGAGAAAAGCATTGAAAATCAATTAATAATGCAATACTCCTTAAACAGCCAAATTGTACAAAATTTTAACGAAACCGTTAAAAATATTATGCATAATGAGTATATTCTAAGGTCAAGAATAATGCAGCTGGGTCAAATTGTTAAAGACGGCGCTACACATCAAGATATGCTTTTTGCAAAAGATTTATTTAACCAACTAATTATTTTATATAATTCAATTTTAAATACGTTGCAAGATATAGAAAATTCGGTAACTTTTTGCAAACTAAATACCATGCACCCCAGTATAATTAAATCCAAAGATTTGTTTTATGAATTACAAAGAATATTCTCACATTATAAAAACCAATTTCCATTCGAACTTAAATATGAAAATATATTAGATTTTGAAAATATTATAAAAATTAATTGTAAAATCGATTTAAATAAAATTACTTATTTTTTATCCTTGCCTATAGACTACGAAACAAATTTTGATCTTTACTATTTCTTATCGATCCCTTCTAAGTATGAGTCAGAATTTGTCACTATTATCCCTAATAGTAAATATTTTTTAAAATCAAAAAATGACGACATAATTAAACCTCTAAATGGCATATGTACCCAAGGTAAACCTTATCAGTGCCCAAGTATCCTACAGTCTAATTTTAACACGTCCTGCGAAGAAGACATCTTAGTTCACCAAAGCACCAGCAGATGCCGCTTCAGCAAACTTCAGATTTCAGAAAATCATATGGAGATCATCCCGGACCTTAATCAATTTTTGGCCGTCTTTCCAAAAGAAGAAAAGCTTGAAATTTACTGCAAAAACCAAATGGAAATAAGAGAACTAATAGGAATATATCTTATAAAACAAAATTATTGTAAGATAATATTCCGCAAACAAGAACTAGTTTTTCAAGAAATTAGTCATGGAAGGCCAATGGTTATAAATACACCACAATTCCAGTTTTCGCCCGAAAACCAACCAAAATTCAATATCGAATTGGAAAAATTACGTTTTGACGTGCCGCTCATGAACCCAGTAATGCCTATAGAAAAATACACCCAAAATTACTATGTGCCCAGCTTATGGACCATTACACTTTATATTGCCGTCGCTATTGCAGTCACCTATTTGTGGCTTAAGAAAACCAAAATATGGAAAAGGACTCCGACAACAGCTACACCAGAAGAAAATCAAGGGGTACATATCCCTCTTCAACCCCGATGCCCAAGAATCAACCTTCCAGGGGATGCTTCTTTCTGAGGATGGAGGAGTTATATGTCAGTCACCTTCACATTCCACAGGTCAAGCACACCCGACAACAGTCGATTCAGCAGAATCAGCAAGATTGCATTATAGCATATACGTTGAATGAACTTTATTTTAATTGTTAATAATTTTAGTCTTGAATTAGAATCGAATTGTAACAGTCGAATTTTTCAGTAATAAAAATTGTTTTTAAAAAAGGACTTTACAGAAAATAAAACTTAAGTTATATATATATTTATGACTAAAAGTCATATGTTTCCCGAGTAGGGGAACATGGAAGATGACTCGGACAGAGAGTTGAATGTTCGCCTACTCAATGGTGGTATGTATACCGTTATTTAAGTGACTAAGAGTCATTATGTAAGTATAGGGAGACATGGAAGATGACCTTCATATAAGGTTGAATGTCTGCCTATGTGAAATATTAAGAGTGTTATGCAAGTAGTATTTGAAGTTTATGTGACTTATGTGAAATATTAAGAGGTTTATGCAAGTAGTATTTGAAGTTTATGTGACTTTATTGATGAATAAATAGGATGGTAAATATGGTAAATATTTACAATCGTGATTACGCTATATTTGGGTTTTAAACTGTTATGTAAATATGTATAATTTTGTTTTTCCCCCTGATGAATTAGAGACGTATGTCTCACTGTCTCCAAAAGAGTAATACTTAGACACCAATAGAAGTCTTATGTAAAAACCGGGTGAATGTTCATAGTCTGTCTACTTCTACTTTAACATCGTAATATCATGTAGGTTTTCATTATTTATAAACTGTTCTTTTCCTTTTAACTGCCGGTAGTCTTTTTTGTTTTTCATGTACCATTGGGAGACCACACGACCTGGATCGAGAGCCACAAACACACCAAAACCCCAAAGGCCAGTCACCGCTTGCGTCCACACAGCCAGCGACATGCATCAGCCACGCACGGTCCACCATGTCTCGCCAGCCTGGTCTTCCCTCACTAAGACTGAACTGCTGCCCAACGAGCCGTGATGACACTGGTACAACGTACATACCTAAGGAACTTGCAGCGCTGGTTGACCACAACTAGCCTCAGGATCAGCCCAGCAAAGTTCCCGTCATTCACGGCTCAGTCCACCCAAAGTCCGGATGGCCGCACTC